>CM052336.1:31712766-31840088 GCA_028455595.1 Lasioglossum vierecki | reverse complement strand
CGAACAAACAAACAAACAAACAAACAGACAAACAAGAAAGCGAGCTAATAAAAACGTGGTAAAAAGTATAACTGAACGTACGAAGGCCGTATTCATGTTTAGGTGCCTCACCCTGTATACTGTAATAAAAATAGCAAACGGTAGAAGGCTCAAGGTTAAACAGGTAAAACTGACCCTCCCCCTGCCTCGTGGCTTACCTAACTCAGACTCCCAAAAAATAATTCAGAATGAACCGTTTCCAAAAAAAGAGACACTCCTCGTAACCCTTCTGTTTCCCATTTCAGAGCCTGACGGCTATGAACCAAGGAGACTCGAAGGAACAGTTGAACGTGTTGCGCAACCACCTCCTAGCACTGACCTGCACAGAGCCGCAGCTGCAGTCGATCAAGGAACGCAGCTTAGAAGTAACTATTCAGGAGCCATCGGTGGTAGAAGTGCTGCAACTGTGGCAGAGAGTCTTCAGAGAAACCTTCCAACAATACCATCGTCTCTCGGCTCGTCTAGTCAAAACCCAGGATGGAGCAACAGCGATGAAACTATGGCAAGAGTATTTGTCGCACGTGCAGGACTTCTTATCGCACGACGGTCCTGGTGACTACAACGGGCTATCAGAGCACAGGAACCTCTGCGAAGTGCACAGGAATCTTCTGACCGACCAGCAGAATCTCATCCTGACAGTGAGGACCGAGGAGGGCAACAATCTCTCGACAACAGAACAATTCAACATCTTAACGAATCTACACAACGAGACCTTGGCGAAGATCATGGAGAGGCATTCTGTGGTTCGGGACAGGTTAGCAGCTTGGGACAGGTACAAACAGGACCAGAGCAAGCTGTTAACCTGGCTGAAGGAAGTGGAGAGAGAGCGAAGTCAGCTGCAACTCAGGTTCATTCATTTGAGAAGACTGGACAAGATTCTGCAGAGGATACAGACGTTATTGGACAAGGTTCCTCAGGGTGAGGCTCAACTGGAGTCGCTCCAGGAGCAGCAGGACTCTCTTCTAGTGAACTGTGACGACGCCTTAGCGGTGTCCATTCGGATGGAGCACGCGGCTAATGGTCAGAGAATCGTCAATTTTAGCGCGGGTCTCGAAACCTGGAGAGACTTCATCCAGAGGATCCAAAAACTCCATATAGAATACGAGGAGGAGACGAAGAGGATCGCTGGAGTATTCGACGAGATCAGTCAGGCTCTTAGTACAGCATTCCACACAAAGTCTGTTAGTTTAACGAGGACGAAGGAACAGCTGGAGTCTGTCCAACAGGTGCAGGCTCGATTGACCAGCATGATACCCGATTTAGATTCTTTGGGAGTCATCACGGAGCAGTTGAGGATGTGTCTCAGCCCGTCAGACATGAAGACGTTGAACCAACAGCGATCTTTATTGTGTCAACAACATGGAGACCTAGAATATCAAGCTGCGGTGTTGCTGTACAGGTTGGACGAACGCGGCGGTCTCCACGATCGATGGAAGGATAGATCCTCGAGATTGCTGGCATGGATCAGGGAATCAGAGATTCAGATCCAGGATTGTAACACGATCACGCCAAACGAGCCGGAAGAAGTGCTGAAGAGGTTGGAGTGCGAACTGCAGGCAGAGATCGCGCTGAAGCAACGAGAACTAACATGGCTCCAGAAAACAGGCCAAGAGTTGATCGAAGTAGCCGAAGAGGATGAAAGAGAGAGGCTGGAGAAGTTACTGGACGAGGTGAACGAGAGGTGGGACAGTCTCCTAGCTGCTAGGAAGGCTCGAGCCATCAAACTAGCTGATCTGATGAGGAGGATCAGCTCGTTGGAAAAAAGAATCAACGAGGTGAAGAGCTGGCTGGCCGGCGTTGAGTCTCAGCTGTCGGAGACGTTCGTGATCGAAACTGTGACGCAGAGCTGCATAGACAGGAAGCTGGAGGACCACAAGCACCTGCAAAACAGCATCATGATGGAACAAGCGAACATCAGCGAGGTGCTAACGGTGTGCGGAACTCTGTTAAACGACTGCGACGTGTGGAACAAGACCTTCAACACGGACGCCATTAGAACGGGGATCGAGGGTCTTGAACGTAGATGGTCGGCTGCTTGTGTAAAGTCTACTGAGAAGAATAAGAACATCCTCTTAGCTTGGAACTTGCTGCAGGAGTTAAAGAAGTTCAAGGATGAGAACGAGGATTGGGTTCGCAGGACTGATAAGTCGATTGCAGAATTGGAAGGTAATTTAGAAGAGATCTCGCAGGAAGAATCCGCTGATGCGATCCAGAAGGCCAAGGTAATAGCTGACGATGTAGAGCTGAGGGAAATGACGATGAAACAAATCGAGCAGAATTTCGGGCGCCTGTCGAGGACCGGACTAGAGCCAGATAACCTGAAAACGCTTATCAACGATACCCGGCGGCTTATCGATAAGTGGCAAACGTTTAAACGGAGGATCAATACCGTGCTATTGGCGCTCGAACAAGACACCACGAACTATCGCAGGTTCATAGTGACGCACGGCATGGCAATCTTCGGTCTGACCCATGTAAACGCACTCTTGACAAGGATTCAGCATTTGGCTACCCCGGACCTAGCGCAGAATAGATTGCATCAACTAAATGAGATCGAGGAGGAGCTCCGAAAACAGAACATCACGCTTCAAGAAGCCGACGAACTGGCGCTCAAAGTGATGAAGAAATGCCATCCGGATGAGGTCGCTGCGATACAGGAACTCGTGGATGAGTATCAGTTGCTGTGGAAAGATATCAACAACCGCGTGGCGACGTTGTGGACGGAAGTCAAGCAGGAGAGGGAAGTCGACGAGGCTGTGCAGGTGGAGACTTTAAAGTTCGAACAGGATAGTGCTGTTCAGGTTGATACGTTGCCTAGATTGCTGAGAATGACTTCCAGCGACGCGTACTTGATGGAGCTGGAGGCTGCTCTTGTTGAATGCGCCGAATCTTTGGACACCTTTGAAGTGGCTGTCACGCCCGATCCTGTCGCTGGGCCTGGACTCACCGCGGCTGCCAAGAACATTGTAAGTTTTTCAATACCGGATTTTCTGGATTATGCATTTATAGAGTTTCTGGTAATTTGATGATTTGAACTGGGAGAATGAAGTATGTCTAGTATCTTGTGATCGCACATCCAGCACTTTGTGAAAGAATGATAGGGAAGAGTAACCTAATTTTGACCGGCATCTTGGTTTACCCACTATGTATTTTGAGAAAGAAAAATATTTCAAGAATTTCAAGAACTAACTCGAATAAGCTATGACCTTAGGCCTGAAATAAGACCTTCAACTTCTTTCGAATACAATGAAACCCCTAGTAGAGGGGACAAGTTAGTATTTGATAAGAATCCTTCAAATTATATTTGTAAATTTCATTACAGAGTAAATTAATAGGAACCTGTCAGTCCTCGATCGAGCTGGTTCGACATCTTCATGGATTGTTGATAGCGGACGGCAAGTTGACACCGCAAGCTGCCAAAGGCGACGAGGTGGAGGCATTGACGGACAGATACGAAACTCTTTTACAATTGGCAAGGACCCGGGAACAACAGATCCGTGAGCTCAGGTGAGAACCTTGTACCAGATAATTACCATAACTGTTTAATTGCGACTAATCAGCGGAGCTTCCCCGATTAAGATCATTGAGCCAATATTAAACGAGACGTTTCTCGCACACAGATCACCCAACACTGACGTGTGCTATACACCTCCCCCTAAGGGCTGCCGAGAGTTCCCCCTTTAGCGCTAACAGTTTCTCGTTAACGATCGTTAACATTCTCCATTCGTTTTAGCTACGTTCTGCCTACACTTTGCGATCATGTTCTATTCATGTTTAATCCTCAAAAGATGTCTCCTTCGCAGATGTCCACGATTATTAGGATCATTCCCAGCTTCGTGTAACAATTATTAATAAATAGATTTTCGAAAGTACTTCTGATTAATCCTCAGGAAATAGACCTTTTCCGTAAATGCACAGTTGACAAAATTTCTATTATCTTTCCAGTGATAACGGCAGGTTGACCTGTCCACTGTGCTCCCGTCGTAACTGGGCCCAGCTGGAAAACGATTTATGGCGACTAGAAGTATGGCTAGAGTTCGCAGAAGGTACTCAAAGCGAACACCACACTCCGCCAGACGACATAGACCAGCTCGAAGACGTGATACAAGACCATCGAGCCTTCCTCTTGGACTTGGACAGTCACAAGAGCATTCTGGCCAGCTTAAATACTGTGGGTGCCCACCTAGCTGAGCACACAGAGGATATCAGAAGAGCCACACAGCTCCGAGAAAGATTAACCATCGCAAATGAAAGGTGGGACAAGGGGTGCGCGCTGGCCGCGCGCTGGCAGGATCAATTGCAAGCCGCCTTGATGTCGAATCACCAGTTCCACCGGATCATGGAAGAGCTGTTCACCTGGCTGGAGAAAACGGAGATCAGTATCAGGGCCAGCGAGCCAGTTGACTTGACCGAATCTATGGACATTATTACTGCCAAGTACAATAAGTTCAGGTACGCTGGCCTATTTTTTATTACAAGATTATTTGCGCATCGTTGCAAAATGTCGGTCATTTAAAGAAAGAATTTGGTTCTTGCAACCGATATAGAGAAAATTTCTTTCGCATAAAGATCCGCAATCATAAACATCACGCAAAACTGTCGATCGAAGGAATCATGTGGAATATTTTTTTCAGAGAGTTGAGGAACAATCTGGAGCGCTGCGAGCCGCGAGTTCTCTCGCTGCAGAAGATGGCGAACCAGTTGCTGGACGAGAGAGGCGAAACTAGAGCGAGCCTGCAGGAACTGCGACTCAGGTTGCAGTCCCTTCGCCGTCTCACAGGGATTTACACCTTGAAATTGGGAGTGGTTCTTGGAATGGATCCTAGAGACGCTGTGGCCACCACCTCGTCCCTCGCTTCCCTCTCGCAAGACGTAAGCCCCGACATTTTTCCTTATTCTCGTATTTCGAACAGAAACTTGAAACAGTGTACGATTCGGTATTATAGAGGTATACAATATCGTAAACCGCTGGAGCTTTCGAAGTTCGTTTTCCAGGGAACGACAGGCGAAATTGGTTCTCGCTTCTTACATGTTAGTCCTCGGTGTAGACGTATGCACCACGTCGTAGGATCACGTTAAACTATTATCTGAACGCTGGTCACGGAAACTGATTAATATCTGAGAAGTCCGATTATCTTTCCTAGATAATACTAATCTTTATGGAAAATAAAAATTGTTTCAGGAGCTAGACATTTTTTCATGTTGTTAGGATTTCGTTTGTTAGGGATTGTTCCACTGGCGGATGTAATGATAAACGGACTAAGCGGCCGCGTGGGGCCCCGGGGTACCACAGGGGCCCGAATTTCAAACAAATTTATTTAACGTGTAACGGTATGAAATATTTTTATTGCTTTTCTTTCTTGATAATAAGTTTAGGAGAGCTTCCGTGGAATTTCTACTTCTAACTTAAGTTCGAAGGCCCTGAAATTTTTATCGCTTGGAGCCTTCACTTGACTTGACCCGCCACTGGGCCCCGGGATACCATAGAGCTCCGGATTTGCAGCATTCATTTTTTTACAAAAAAAAAATTCAATTTATTTACGAAAAATTAAGTTTATGAGAGTTTTCTTGCAACTTCTATTTCTAACTTGAGTTCGAGGGCCCTGAAATTTTTACCGCTTGGGGCCTCCACTTGACATGAGTCGCCACTGGACTGTTCGTGATCTTGAATTGTTCCGTGGCCAGCTATAGTAGCATTCACACGCACAGTACCTTATTGTTTGTGTTTTCTCTTTTACCTATTGTAGCTGCTCGACGAAACTGCCTCTGGAACCGTACAGCCCCGCGACGCACCTGGCACAGAGTATGTTGTAACATTTTCTGTTTTTAGTTTTTTCGAAACATAGTGTTCCGACAGAATCGTTCTTTTGTCGGAGATAAAAGAACTGGAATCAGACTAGAACGAGAACATTGGAACACTTTGGCTCGAGGGGAGTTCTAGCTGTCGACCGGAATTTTGGAATCGCTCGTTCAATTCACGATTAAACAGAAACAATTTGTTGGAAAAGAAATAATTCCTATAGTGATTCCAGACTTTTTTAACGACAGTTTTCTTCAATTAACGCCAGATTTACGGACTGTATACCTACACCTATCAGGATAGGTTTCAATTAATATCTTCAATAATAATGTTAATAATCTCGTGAACTTTTTCAAATTGATGTAGTTCCGTAAATCTAGCGTTAACCCTCCAGTGCACGGAAGAAGATTGTTCATTTTGCTTATTAATCAGATCGCTAAAACTGCTTTTTCGCATGAATGTCGTGAAGAATACAAGTGCAATCGCAACAAAAATTTCTCTTGACCATTCAGGAATTTGATGACAGTGAAGGGTACAAACGAATAACAATTTTCTTCGGATTCTTATCACTGGAGGGATGAAAAACTATGACATAGAAAATTCAAACTTTCACGAATATTGTAATGCGAAGAAGTACCTTCGAATTAGATTTTCGAAAAGAAAAACAAAACTTCGTGTGGAAACGATTAACTTTTTATGAATCATGTGGGTTAAAATACAGGGCGTCTTAAAATTTCTCAAAAATTTTTGAGTTCATTTGAAGCAACATTTTCCTTTTCAAAAATGACGTCCGCCGATTTGTTAAGGAGTTATTACTTGTTCAGAGCAATCCGCTGTAACCGCGCTCTGATTGGTCCGTATTTTTCGTTAATAACTCCTAAACAAAGCCGCGAACGCAATGTTTGCACAGGAAAATGTTGCTTTAAATGAACTCAAGAACCTCTGATTTCCAGGTTTTGAAGGAATTTTGAGACACCCTGTATGTCTGAGAATTTCAAAGCTAGAAGGTCTGAACAGTAGGATAAATTTTTGTCTTATCTGAATTCGTCCTATTAAAGAACTTTTAAAGTTCGCGTCAATTCGAAAGGAGTACATTGGCTCGAAAAATATATTTTACCTAAACTGGCAACCTTAACTTGTAACATATTTCAGTGGTGACGATGGCCATCCCACGGTATTGTCTCGGGGATACCGTTTCCTGGGCCGAGTGCTGCGCATCTCGCTACCAATCCAAGCGCTGATGTTAGTGGTCCTCGGCTTCGCCTCTCTGGTCCCATCCGCCGAAGAAGATTACAGCTGCATGTTGTCGAACAATCTAGCGAGAAGTTTCACGCCAAGACTCGTTTACCCGAACGGGCCACCACCGATGTAACGATAAAACGTCTCGGTAAACGCACCGACCTCGCGAGTCCTCGAAAATCATCGAATCGAGCTCCTAAAAGTCGCGCGAAACGGAAACGCGAGACCGCGAGCGATCTGCGTACATACTTAACTAGTCTGTCGAATGGCGACCGCCATCTTGCACCGAGGAACCCTTGAAAAGGGCTCGAATCCTGGAACACGAATATCCACTCAGGACGTACCTGCAATTATTCCAGGACCAAAATCGAATCCTTTCAGTGGAGACTGTTTAGGAAGACAAACATCCTTCGAGGACATTTCTGTTTCTACACTATCTACATTAGTTTCTACATTATTATTTAAAATGTTTCAATTTTTTTTTAAAAATAATCGAATTCTTTCGTAAAGATCGTGTGAGACAACAGGACGGTCCATTCAGGATATTTCTCTTCCCGGGCAAATATTTAAAGCAAACCACCTCGATCAATGTTTAGAAAGATCGAAATCTTTCCAGGATATTCTTCCTAGTTCCTCATAAACATCCATCGCGTCGCCATCGACCCCATCGTTGTCGCCTCGATCGCCGCGTAGCAGTCCTCGGATGACTATAGTGATCGCTGACGTTCAAAATTGAGGACAAAGCCGAGGACTCTCTCCGCAGCAGTCGACGCAACGATAAACGATTTTTACACGTGTGTGATAGGAACGTTTGTAATTTATAAATAAGCACGTTATACGGACCAAAAGGATCGCCGCTGCACGATCAGGATATCGTGCGGCATCAGTTATACTTGTCGTTCTGTATAATTCGTGATCTCCGTGCAATATTCCCTGTTCCGCGAGGTCGTGACCACTTCCGCCGCGCAGAAGGTCCACGACGTGACGACCTCTCGTGTCTCGACGAGTTTCCGGTTCCGGATTCTGTTTGCCCAACACTCCATGTAACATTACACGCGATTCGTCGTTCTGTCGATACATGATCCTTTGAGTTTCGAATTGTTCGAGTTTTTTTTCTGTGTTTTTAAAGGGGGGCACTTTATGAGACAAACTGACGACGAAAAGAGAGAGAGAGAGAGAGAGTGTATGCGAAGGCGATGTTAATGTCACATGGAATGCGCGAGGAACGTTGACGATTAATTATTAACGATTATATTATTACGAGGAAACGAATCGCTTGTGTGCACGCACGTACCGCGCAAAATGTCTGCAACCTTTTCGCGGGTTTCGTATTTTTGCTAGTAACGTTAATGAAAGAAATGATATCTTCTCCGACTTTATTTTTTATACCTTGCGTTTATATATGTATATAAACGATAGAGAATGTGTGTGAGCGAATGAGAGAGTGGGAGAGAGCAGTTCGATGTGTAAATCGAGAAACGAAAAACGTCCATTGATCGGTACTTTAGCGCAATCGCCACGCGAATAGTCATTGGTGCTAGTTCGAACGATAGGAGTAAATAATAATTAATAAATTATATTATATTATATCATATTATATTATATGTATGTATATACATATACGTATATATGTGTGTATATGTATATATATGTATGTATATACAATATATATATATGGAGGTATATTATATCGACGAGGGTGTATCGAATCTGTTCTACTTTCTTTTTGATTTCGGATATCGGATACTTAAACGGAGGAAAAGACACATGCGAAATGATTCGAACGAACGAAACTGATTAACGATATATACTGATTAACGATTATACTGATTAACGGACGTGGTGTTCCTTTACCGGGCGAGAAACGACACCGGACACACGCACAAAACAGAACGAGGATCACGACCATAGTCACTCATTCATTCGAGGTACAAAATAAACGACTGTATTTAACGGCCCCGCTAGTTTCGCTTTCTAATTTATCGGTAATCTTGCTTGCTGCGCGATCGAGCTTTGTTACGTATTTTTATAAGGACAGATGAGCTTACGGAGGGCGGTGTACATCTGTCAATGTAATGTAAAATTACAATAAATTGAAACGTATACAAGATCCACTCCTTCCACAGTAACGCGTACTACCTGAATAAGGCTCGACTGGAATTATGTCACCCTACAATACACAAACGAAGAGGACCTGCATGGATAAACTGCAGATTGTTCCAATTTTCTGCAAGCCACAGGAGCCAAATAATTTTTTTTCTTTCACTGTAACAATGCTAACACTTTTAAAATAGTGTATTAAAATTATTAATCATTTTTGTCATAAATGCATAAAATCCGCAGTTTATTCAGATGGGTATAAGATCCAAGGAATAGTTTCCTCTCCCTTGTTACATCTTTCTTGTAATTAATGGAAGTCAAGTTCGAGAAAATTTACTCTTCCTTTTTCACGTTAAATGTTTCTCATAAACCATTGGTCCATTGGTAGTATGCGTTAACCTGCAACAGCAACGATACAAGGGTTCCATGGATATCACCGACACGGTTTTCACCGACTCCAGATTTGACCGACAACGTCTTCAACCGAAGACGAATTTGACCGACAACGATTTTATCTTTCAACGAATATTGCGTAAACGTTCATTTACGTTTGCTATTGAAACAATACTTAACGCGTTCAGTTCAGACTGAAACATAAACACAGCTTCAATTGCTAGTCTGTCGGAATGAAAACATAGTCTGCGGGATAGACCGTGTAAACTTGACAATCCTGTTGCAAACAGATATTAGCTCCAATAATATTTGCATTTGCACAAAAGCTGTTGCGGTCCAAATAACGACCGCCATTATCGACGAGCCTTCAAGCGGAAACAAAATGGCGTCCGATAAGATCCTCCTGTGTAAATTTGAGAAAACCCACTACTTAAATTATAGCAAAACTTTTGACAAAAGGAACGATGTTACGTTCTATGCACCATCTCGGCAGCATTTTCAACACTTTTATGATTCTTTTAGCATCCAGAATCTGGAATAAAGAGGTAAACCGCGAGTTTCATGTTGAAGTATGAGGAACAAACACACGTGCGCTTGACAGAAAGATTTAGACGCAATTCATTCGAATGCAACTGCAATTAAAGACGATTCGATGGATGTTAGTTGAGCTCAGGCACCGCGATTGACATTTATCAGTGGCGCCTGAGAAGAACCACACGCGAAACGCTTTCGACTAAGTCCAAACGAAACAGATATCGTTGCTTGCACTCCTTATTGACACTCCTGTACGCTCTATCGAAGTTCATTATACCCCGCGCCAACAAATTTTTGCGCAAACACTGGCCATCTGCAAATTGCGAATTCTCGCACTATCACTGGAAGAACGTCCTTGACAATTATTCAATGAACACTTTATTCAATAATTTACTGAACTATTTATTCACATCTATTTACACATGCACGAAGCTGTCCGAGATCGACTACTCAACTAATTTGTACAACAATGAATTGACAACCCCTTTACTATTTCTTTAGAGATTGTTCGTCGTAGGGTACTTTTGCAATGCGACGACTTTCATATTGATCTCACCGCCGCAACATTGCCCTCCCCTTACGATCAGCGACCGTACCGCGGCCGCGGAAAATTCCATCCCTGCTGACCAACAGCTCTACTTGTCGTCCCTTCAGGTAGCTGACAGGTAACCTCGACTTCAAGCACCTCTGCCTGAAATGTAGTTACACAACAGGAAAATTCTATTGTTTGCTCAGTGCCGTATTGAGACTGTATTTTGCGAGACCCTTATGCTGGATCACTTCAACACAATGTGGATTATTATATTATATTACTTTTATTACTTAAATTATATTACTATTATTTATTACAGCTTTCCACTCGCTCGCACATGCACATTAAGAGAAATATTATAAATTCGTAATAGATATAAAATTCAAAAAAATTTCTACAATGCCCTCCTTCTCCTGATGCCGCAAGCACGTGCTTACTTCGCTTACTGGTTATCCAACATTGCGTAACTGTTCTTCCATCCACCCTCTATTTTCAATACAATTGAAACCCGGACACTTTAAACTCCTTCGAAACCCTCATCCGTCGCTTGTGTCAATATGACACAGTTTCCTGTAACAAGTTATACTGTTTAAATGCGAAACACAACCGAAAAAGCTTAGACGTAAATGTTAACTCATCAGTTTTTATATAAACAAAATATCGAAAAATAAATGTTTACCTTGTTATGTGAGCTATCTTTTACCAGTGTGTCAATTTGACACCGAGGGACAAATTCGGTTCGTGAAATGAGGGACTGACACCATCAAAAAAAGAACAGTGGCCCACGCAATTGGAACAACCTGTACCTCCAAAATATATTTAAGTGTATAATATGCAACTAATTTTATGCACTTTTGTGCATCGGTGCAACAGAAAAATGCAACTACACTTTTTTTTAGATGGATGCCTACGTTTTTAACTGCAATCGATATGCAGTTTCTTGTTCTCTACATAAAGGTACTAACATACTTATACCCTAAACTTATTCATTAGGAAGTTATCGAAACTAAAATTTCTCTGAATTATAATGGAACATAACGTAGACCGAATTATTTCAGAGAACTTTTAGCTTTGATAACTTCCTAAAAAATAAGTTTATGGTATATGTATGTTAGTACTCTTATGTAGAGCACAAGAAACTGCATCGACTGCTGCAGTCGAAACCATAGGCGTCCATTTTCAAAAAGAGTGCAGTTGGATTTTTCTGATGCACCGATGCACAAAAGTGCATAAAGTTAGTTGCATATTATGCACCTTCTGGTACCATTCAACTTAATCTTGTATTCCCAACCGTTTAGGACACCCTGTACAGGATTAATTTGTTAAAATCCCCCGTGTTGCCGTACAAAAGGGTTGAAACTAGAGGTGTGCGAGAAGGGGGCTATTCGGGTTTCCCGTGAATTTTTTCGGAATTCCCGGAATTCCCGTCCCGTCACAATCTCGCACACTTCTGGTAAAAACACAACTCTCGAGTTTGGTAACAAGAACACAAGTAAACAAACAGTTTATTGAAATACAAGGCTCGATCGGTACTCGTTGAACACTCGATGTAGACTCTCGCAAGGGTTACCCATTCTTCCTCGTGTCCACCCTCGGTGACGTTTTCCTCTTTTCTTTCTCTCTCATTCCCTCTCGCTCGGTTACACACTCATTCACTTACTCACGCGTTACATTCAACCACGCAGAGTTCCCTGAAACCTGAGCAGTAAACTCAGGTCACTTGAAACCGTGCACTCTATCCCAAACACTCTTCATCCGCACCCAACGTTTTGCGCAGGCATCTGTCCTCATTCATTCAGTGATTGACAGGGTGACAAGAAATAACATTTCGTATTACAATTCTGCCAAATTGACGAATTTTTAAAAACCAAATAATAACAACAATAACATAGACCTTTAGTATTCATATATTTAAGAGGTTTCGAAGTGGCCACCCTTCGCGCCGATACAGAGGCTTAAATGTGTTTTGAAATTTTCGGCAAAGGATCGCAGCTCTTCTGACGTCATTCGGTCCCACTCCTAGCGCACAGATTTTTTCAGCGACCTGAAACTTTTATGGGGCTGAACACAGGCCCTGGCTTCCAAAATCGACCACATTCTGTAGTTATTCCGACTTTCACTCGTCTGGGAAAAACTCTCCACTTATTACGATAATTATCACTAGATAAGAATCAATTTTTAAATAAATTGTACATAGTGCAAATTTCATCCCGATATCTCTCGTAGTTCGGGAGTTACAGTAAAATGTCACCTTTCTTGATCCAGCTCACTGTGTGCGGCCATCCGAGGGCTGTATATCGCGATGCAGCGTTCACTTCAAATAATAATTTTAATTTCGTCAATTTTAATGTGTCCGCTTTTTTAAACACGAGTCCATAAAGCGTGGTGACGCTCGCAGCCGGAAAACCGGGAAATAATCAAACTTCATTTGAAATACTTTGAATATTTCTTCTACCACCGTATCGATTTTTGAAATTATTTGAATTTGATTTTGAGATTATCGATGGTGGAAAATATCGCAGCGTTAATTCAATTTGTCAAAATTCCATTTCCTGTTCAATTCACAGAGATTTAACACAACCGTTGGGTATACCTTGCAAATAGTCGACTAGTGCTTTGTATGTACACAGGTAATTATCGCACCAATGTTTGATATTGGAATATAATAGTTCTCTGGTCGGATTTCCTAATTAACCATTCACCCGTATCTTCTGCAGAAAAGACTTTCTATAATTATTGTTGGATTGCAAACTGGCATCCATTGTTTGCAAGGATCCCGTTGCGTTCTCGCGCCGTTGCTGTTACTTCCGATAAAATGTTTAATGGTGCAACAATAACATCACCGTCGTGATAGTAAATTATCGCGTTACGACGTCGCTACGAAGCACCGCATGGCTCTTACAAAACCGTTCGTTCAAAAAGCAACCAACGGAATCAGGCCAGCAAAGACGAACTCCGGAAAATTTCAGTTTAGACATAAAATTGCAATCATAGCGGACAGTGCCGAATCACGCCAGCGCGGGGCCCGTAGCAAATGTTACCAGGCGGTTCTAGCTTTTACACGATAATACATATAATAAAATATGATAAATGACCTTTTTCAGCGAAAATATCTTTGAAATAAATGACCTTTTTTGTAGCAAAAATATCTACGTATGGTATAAACTAGAGTTTGAAATGCCGAATTAATATTACGTAGAATTCGAATTTTGAAAACTTTCATTTTGATAGGATATTGTACAAAATGTCAACTACTCTGCACGTGACTAAATATTTATTGCATTAAATTATATTGTTTAGTTTTATAGTTATCCATTTTTAAACAAACAAGTACTTTTCGGTTGTTCGGAAGGTCTCCGCCGATTTTTGGAGTAAATTGAAAACGAGAAAAATTGAACTAACAATCGAATGTACTGTATAAGATATGCACCATTCTGTTTAATGACGGTTTGCCTTCTGTTGGGAAGTTTCATTATCCCACTCTCATAAAACAATCCTGCTTTATCGCACATGAACTGCCTAGTATGCACTTACCCCATCGTGATAGTCTACACTTGTCCCATGTAATAATAATATTTACTAATATTGTTAATTATTATTATTGTATAGTATTATAATTATTATTATTATTAATATTGTAATAATAATATTTACTATTATTGTTATTAATATTGTTTTCAACTTAATAAATTTGAAACAATACAATAAAAACTGTTTATTTAATATAAACTTACTTCAATATTTGCACTTACCTAAAATAACAACACAGAGTATATAATTAACTTATAAACGATTGCACGTTCAGAGGAATCTGAAAGTTGTACATGTACATGTTTCTCACGTGACTGTTTAGCACTCGTTGATTTAAGCGAGGAAAACACCATTATTCGTGGGCGATATCTATGTCCAGTATAAACATACCACCTTATAGTACATTAATAAATACAAAGTTAGACAAAAATGGCTCATACTATAATAAAAACTACCAATTTATGCACTTGCCCCACTCCAGCTTATATGATTTTTTTCATTTTACGGATATGAAACATATTCAACCCTCATCCATCCCTCGCGTCAATGTGACACAGTTGTCTCGAAATAAGTTATGTCGTTCTGTTATTTGTAAGTCGAAACTTGGTGACTTTCATTTGTTAATGCGAAACATGTAACCACAAAAACCTAAGATGTAAATGTTACCTCATCAATTTGAATGAAGAAAAAAAATTGGAAAGTTTGATTTGTTATTTATCGATTTTTTTTATCACTGTGTCAATTTGACACCGAAGGACAGATTTAATTCGTGAAATGATGGACGGATGAGGTTTGATAACATAAACAATATTTTGAATAATGATAGAACAATTTTTAGTAATGACTCTGAGTCATCTCTCGACTGCTAAGGGTTAATGCGGGCCGCGCAGCAGACGGAGAGATCGTGCAAACAAGATCGACGAACTCTCGAAACAGGATTAACCGTAGATCCGCAAGGATCATCGCAGCCATAACAAGATGGGTGTCTCTTCGCGTCTGCAACCGGAAAAAATCGGAAATCGTAATCACATTGGCTATAATACGTCTAATCTTAAATGTACATAATTCGCGCATGTGTGCATCAGGATCGGGTCTGATGAAGTCCAGGTGTGCAATACATACTTGGAACAGGTTTTTTGCGCAAGCGTCTCATTCACACCGAGTCCAGTGATAACAAATAGCGTAGAAAGAACGCGGACTGGCGTAAGAGGATTTTGTCAGCAATGACAGGCTGTCAATAGATATCGTCCGCAGTGCCAATCCACGGTCACTAGCTCCTCGATCCTCCGGACGATCGACAGCTTCCGCTAACATGTCGTATCTGGACGGAAGGAGGGTGAGGAGCTTGGACGATCTTCCTCGAGTGTTCAAGAAGCCTAATCGCAGGCAGCACGACGCGAAATCAAATTTATCGAAAGCCTCCTTAGGGTATCTACCCAGTGAATTGATCCTAAACGAGAGAAACATTGATTCATCGAAACCTGGTGAAAACGACGATGACGGAGCCGAGGATTTCTTGAAAATATCGGATATACCAAGGTTGGAAATCAATCGTGCCACCGAGAAGAATTTGACGGTAATAGAATAAAAATTGATTGTTCTGCGGATTGTTTTACAAATAATGGCTGTGATTAGATCAATCCTGTGGACACGCCTAATTTTGTCGACCCGTTGCTCGAGGATAAGTACGAGGATGATCATCGGGAGGATGAAAATGACTGGGAGCAGAAATTCAAAAGTAACAAGAAACTATTGTCTTGGATCGATGCGTTTTTTGCACTATTCTTGATCACACCGATGATTGTCGGCTTCTGGAGAGGTGTTTGGACCTTGATGGACTTGCACGTTCAATGGTAAGTTAGGCTAATTGAGATATACGAATTTTGTTGATAATGTGCGAGGAACAAGAGCCAAGTAGAAATTTCTTTCTTTCTTTCTTCAATCATTTGAATAGTCTTGATCTTGTCCCAAGGTTCCCTCAAATGCTCACATACATCTTCGGCACCCTGCTGCACATGATCTTCGCGATCTTCAGGAACTATCTACACTCACGCGTCGATCGCTCGTCGAGAAAGAAGAACTGTGTAAACAAAACATTTTACAAAAGCCTGCAGATTTTCTACACATACATTTTCGGAGTCGCCTGCAACGCGCAATGGCGTGGCGGATGGTTCATCTTCGACTACTACTTCGGCAGCCATGTTTGGTGAGTCGATTAACGCTGCTCGAGCCTGAACACAGTAATAATCACATTAACATACTCACAACTAGACCATATTGAATTAGCTGATACATAGTTAATCCGTAACACGACGGACATTGTCAGTTTTCAAGAAATTATTCATTTATTCTCGTTCTAGAGACCAGAATATATGGATCATGTTGCTAACTGGTGAGCACACTGTCCGACAACCGATGAAAATAGATCGTTAATCTTCTTTATATTGATCTTGTGTTTGGTGCAGATGTAGCTCTAGTAGTGTTGTAAGCATGATGAGAATCATCGAGGATTAACGACGACGAGAGTGTTGTGTGGACTTTTTTGTTTCCCGATTATAAATACCGCATGGGAATTATCTGTGATTCGACGCCGTAGAAACTCGATAATAGACGCGTTGCCGAGAATGGTAACAACTTTTTTTACTAGCTGATTCTTTCAGGGCAATTATTGGCGTGCTGGTAATGTTGGTGGCCAGCTTGGCGATACTGCGTTCCGTTCGAAACGTTATGGCAGCTCCCACAGTCGTGCTCATCGACAAACTCGGATTCGTCTTCCGATTCCCAACAAGATACGAATCGGTGAGTGTGAATATTTTACAGCTGCGGTTCGCCTTATTGCGTAGCATTTATGCGAGATTCTTTTTCCGTTAAATATCCTCTCTCGATTTTCCGGTAAATCTTATCTCGACTTGAACGACCTCAAGTTACGTGATCTTATTTTGCACGGTGCCTTTTTTGCTCTTCCATTGTTCCTGGATATGCGTTGCCTCTGTGCATATCGCGTGTTGCAAATATTTTGTTTCTACTGCTAAACTACTTTCACGTAGTTGATATAAATACATAAGAATAGGAATGCTACCGGAATATCTGAGTGAGGAGCGTAGAGGGGATAGTCATAAGCTCATAACACGGGGTAAGATGCGGAAATTCAGAGAATTGGAATAAATACTGGCTGAAGGACGAGGCAAGAGGATGCGGCCAGAGTTGGAAAAATAGTATTTTAAATAATAAATAATAGGAATTAGATTACTTGTTCCCCGCAGGGTTTCAACAAATTCATACAACAATTTCCCTCTCTTTTCAATTCTCACCTATCGCATAATTGCAGCTTGAACCACCTTGGACACCACAGTATTTAAGATAGCAAATAGAATATTTCCAGAGGTGCCGGCGGTGGGATCGAACCCGCGACCACGGCATCCGCAGTCGCGCGCTCTACCCAATGAGCCACTGCACGTCCTTTTAAATAATAAATAAATAGAATCTATAGTATATATAGTAGTATATATATATATATATATATATATATATATATACATACATACATACATACATATACATTTCCTGCGACAGATTTTATCAATTAGCATGAGTTCTGGACGAAAACGATAATCGCCCATCGGTTTGCTTTGATGTCGTAGTATCGTTTCAAGCTATCCTCGAAAAATGAGTTTTACTATTGCCGTTACCACGATAGTATATCGCCACTAAATTCTTTCAAAAGATCCATAAAAAACAATTAACATTGTTAAACTTACTGCATTGTTACTACATTCTTTTTACCAATTCCATAGCTAAATTTTAATAAACACCTTTTATTCTGGCTGGGTTACATTGAATCGTCGACCCAAAAGATAAAATAATAACGAGGATGAAAACGTAGATGATTGTGTTATCTGACGATAAAATGTAAATTATCATTTTCAAGTAACTGGTAATTGCTTCGTCGATGCATTCGTGATTATGTAAATATTGTAGCGTAGTTGATTTGATATGCTGAGAGGTAACTTAGTAACAAGAATTACAGATATTGCTTTATCATAACGAGTCTATTATCATGCACGCGGTTCATTGAAGCTCGTGAATCATGAATGCTGGGTGTATATCCCGAGACGCGAGTGTCACGTGCTGTTATTCATTTGACGGGCCGACAGGATCAATCCTCCGCTTCTTATTACGATCTATTTCCCTTTACCGATAACCTCGCGAATTTTACTTCTGCGACTGGAGTGTTACGGTGAAATAGGAGACTTCGTGAAGATCAATTTATTTTCACTTTCGCGAATCACTACTTAGACGTTTCAAGAACACAAAGTAACTTTATTTAAAGGTTGAATCGGCGTGACATGCCGCACAGTTCAAATCGGTGACAAAATCAAAGAACTTCCGATAGAAATGAGATAGAGCGATGGAATAGTTTTGAAATTAAAGCTGAAACACATTGTAGAATGTGGGAGAAATAGGAAGATTATGATACGAATGTTTTTTTACCTTGAAAAAATAAAAATGGAATTTTTTAACAGTAATTCGACTTTTGCAAAATCCGGAGGTCGTAGACAAATTTTGAGATCAGCATGAAAAAATCTACGGGAAATGATGTATAGTATGTTAAAAAAAAGAATTAGTTCCTGAAAGAATAAGCTTCCTACTGTTCGCATGTCCGTCAAGTTTCAGCTGTAATTAAAACAAATTTCAGCACTTTATCTCATTTCTATCGGAAGTTCTTTGAGTTTGTCTCCGATTTGGACGGAAGGTCCCACTGTGTGCCGTAACAGCGGTAACAGTCGACTAACTTGATACAGGATTTTTCAGATCTCATATGCTAACGGATAATCTTACTTGGGGTACAAAGTAAAACTTGGGACTGTTTCATGGTACAAAGGTTTTGGGACTGTTTTATGATTCAAAGTATTGAGTGTTGTATCAATTGTGAACCTCTGCCTGGTGATATGTTGTGAGGGTCTTATCGGGCCGTAACAGGAAAGACGAGCACAGCGTTTACGTCTGGTTTTACGTCACAAACTGTTCGATCGAATCTTAATTTCGTATATCGTGTTCGATAATCAGCGAAGCCGGACCTCCGTAACAATCTTATCTCTTTACCCTAACCGAGTGTAATAGCTTGTCGAGCTGAAGTGTACGATCCGGTTGAATCGTGTTGATTGAATGAATCTCTTTCTCAGGAACTCTTTCTGCCATTGTGCGACACAATATACCAGAAGAAAACCCCTAAATTCAATCTCCAGTCTTCATCAGAATCAATTTGCGGTCGGTGGTGGCCGGCTTGAATGGCGTCAAGAGGTGGCGGCCACCAAAATGGCAGCCGCGCGTAGCTCGTGATCGACGGAACGTGTGCGCGACATGCTAATGCCGTTGATTGACTATTCTGAAACCGGTATACATTATCGATAAGAAACAAGGTAATGGTAGAAGAGGCCAGGAGAAGAGACGATGTCCGCGGGTCGAGCCACCTTGAAGCCTCATTTTTCTGAGTGGCGTTTCCTGTCCGGCCGTTTCATCGAGCTTTTGTCCTGCCGAACTCGTCGCTAATCGGCATCTTTTTGTGCGCCAATCAAGCTCGGATTACCGACGATCCTCTCTCACCTTGACCCGTCAATTGTTTTTCGCGACGCGGTGCTTTGTTGCCCGCGAAAACGGACACCTACTCTCGTCGACTCTCCGGTGACTATGGCTCGATCGTGTTCACGCTTTTCCGTATCTGTTTCATTCACCAGGGGGACTAGACAGATTGAAGTATCCTCAGACTTCGTTAGCGTGCCATTGAAAGCTGATAGGATCACGTTTTCTTTGCTGGACTGGGAGATATGTCGTCGAATTACGTCTACACTACTATTATAAGTTGAAAATGCAAAGAACTGGTAGAGTTGTCCTGTGACTTGCTTATCCTTTTACGTCTTTGAAAGAAGCCCGGCATATTGAAATGTTCGGAGACGTGGTCGACGAATCATTCCAGCTCCCTGTTTCTCCGCAAACTTGGATTACTCGACTGAATCACAATGAAAATGAATCTCACCAGAAATTAATGTCACCTACACGTGATTCGCGATTTAACGCGTTCAAGTCGTCGATTATGCCCAACTTTACGATTACGATTAAAAGTCTATTTAGTTTAGCCAGAGCGTCCCTGTCAGGATTTCGGATGCCTGTGACTGTACGCCCAGAAATTCTTCGAGAGCCTCGAAGTTGTGGAACCCATAAAAACCTAGTTTTTGTGCCATGAAATTTCGTTGATATGTCGGGCCGAACTGTCGATGTCGGACTCAATATCCTTAAGCATTGGTGCACTAGCCGGACCGGGGGTAAGGCGACAGAATCTGAATAAAAAAAATTGTCTGACCCTGTGTAAACCATCGTATATGCTGAAAGTGGGCAGAAAAAGCTCGTTTCTGGTACACCATCCAGAAATGTCAGATCTGCCCCCCGCGGCCGCTTTCTCGGAGCGTGTCGTGGCTCGGTGGGTGTCGAAAGCCCGACCCCGCGCTCGTTAATCAAGCGTGTGCACGTACCTTTACACGCTTGCGGTTATGCTGCTGCTGTTGCTGCTGACTGCGACCACGTGTGTGGGTGGGGGTTCTGTCGGCGAGATCGCGGAAGGAAGGGAAGAGAAGAGAAGAGTGCAGAGAGCACCGTACTATTCTCTATGCCATGGCCCGTCCCGTGTGACGAAGCCGTTCATGATAATGCGATAGTGTTGGTCCGTGCTTAGCACTTGATAAAAGATAGCGGTGACTGAACAGATGCCAGTACTCACCCGCAGCCCGACCTGTCGGCTGACAGACCGCGTACTCGCCCCGTGTGCATCGGTGCACCATCCTCGGCGACTGCCGTTACCGTTCAGTGACTAGGATACCATTCGCTATCGCCGAAACCGTCTAGGATTATCCCAGAAACGACCACCGACGACAACCGTTGCAAAGGGCAACTGGAATCAGCGAGGCTTCGAAAATTCAAGTGACTCTGGCATTTAAAACTGATGCCGAGGCTGTGGACCATCCGAGGATGTCTATAATTGGTCCACTAGGAAGGATTCCTTCCCTAGACTTCGAGGATCCTCTACCAGCAAGGAACACTCGGTGAACACGGTCGCGAGGGTAGGATGATCATTGCGGTCCAGCGACAGTACTACTTCAAGAAGATTCGCTGTAAACGTTGACTCGATCTATCAAAAAAGATTGACTGCGAGGAAATCCTCTAAAGAGATCACAAGAATCAAGACTAGCATCAATCTCTGCGAGAAGAGATATAGTCCAGATCTAACGCAGGCTAAAAGGCCGAATCTGCCTCTTGCGATCCCCTAAGGAGATCCTCCCAGGACATCCTCCAAAGAGACCACAAGAATCAAAGCCCAGAGGTATCAATCTCTGCTACGAGCCATGGCTGAGATTCTCCAAATCGTTCTGAGGAATCCTCTTCCGGGACCGTTAGAGTGTCAATCTGAAGCTCTCTTTCTCTGAGAAACCCGCTGATACCAACAGAAACCCAGCAGGCCCTCGTCGATTTTAAGCACCTCGAACCACTCTAATCAACTGGAACCGCGCTCTAAATTATATCGAAACCCCAAGAAGAAGACATTGGAAGTTGCTTTAATCAAAGAATGTCTAACTGCCGGTATCCTCACAGGGCCGAAGGGCATCAGAGCGAGCGCGCCTCCTTCGCCCCGAGTCATGCATGATGAGCGGTGCGTCTAGGCTCGATCAGGATTGGATGAGAATGGTCGAGTTACGCGGCGGCACCGGGATGACGAGCGGGCTCAGTGGTCGATCATCGAGTCGGCTGCACTACACGATACTGACGATTTTGGACACGGTGTTCTCGGCGACCGTGGCAGCGCCAGCAGTGGTCGGCTACTGGAGAGGTACATGGGGCCTCAGCAATGTCTACGTCTACCCCGAGGACCCTGCCCTCAGCAGCCTGACCTCGATCCTGATCGGATTCGTCGGCCTGTTCGTGTTCAATGTAACCCAGAACTTCCTGAACGGACTATTGCACCCGGACAAGCATAGATTGTCTTACTATGTCGGGTCCAGACTTTATACCGCTGTCTTCGGGTTTTGCTGCGTGAACGCGTGGCGTGGCGCATGGCAGGCACTCGATTTATACACGGAACTCACCCCGAGCACCGTGTTCGCCATCACTGCTGTTAGTCTGCTCGGCCTTGCCATCCTAAGAGCCGTTAGGAACATTTCCGCACCGCCGTTCTCCCTTTGCTTGGACTCCTGTCCGGGATACTTCGAAGTGCAGACCATGTTCCGTGTGAATGTAAGTAAACTGATCTACGTGATGTTTATGGGAACCCCTCATTTAGAGATATCGTGGGCCCCGATCGCTTTCGGACATCTTCGAAAGACGTTGAAGAACATATGAACACGCTCATGAACGTATGGCGATGTTGCTGGATGTATATGGACGTTGCGATGAACGTACGAACACGTTGATAAACTTATATCTGCGTTGATGAGCATACGAAGACGTTGATGAACGTACGAAGGCGTTGATGAACGCGTGATTGCGGTGACGGCTGTATCAAGAAGCTTATGAACGTATGAAGATGCTCGTGAACGTATGACGATGTTGATGAACGTACGAAGACGTTGATGAGCGTAAGAAGACGTTGATGAACGTATGACGATGTTGATGATCGTACGTAGATGCTCGTGAACGTATGACGATGTTGATGAACGTACGAAGGCGTTGATGAACGTTCGAAGACGTTGATGAGCGTATAATTGCACTTATAAACATATGAAGACTTTGATAAACGTATGAAGATGTTATTCTCGTAGACGTTCCTCTGGAGATCGCGTGGGTTTTGTTTCCCACGGGGATTTGTGGATTGATTGCACGTTTGTCTGATCACGAAATAGTTGAAATTAACGTTTACCCTCAGTAGGCAATTAGGGACATTTATGTCCGGAGCAAGATTTCACTCTTGAATTGCTTCCTTTTCGATATTTATTTTTTCCCGTCAATCCTTTAAACATTTGACGTTTCAACGAAGATCATACGTCAAATATTTTGTTTATTAAAATAGAGACGTTGATATGTATTCTAGAATATGTTTCGGTTTTTTGAAAGTCTGGTACAGTAGAAAGAATTAGACGTGAACATACCAGAATGCAAATGGCGTCGAAACACGTTGCAGACATCGCAGTCTATACATCACATTTATGTGGAAAATGAAGGTCACAGAAGAATTGACCCAGAGACGCAGCATGGTTAGGGGTTCGGTGACTCTTAGACCTTCTACGAGGAAGTTGCAGAGGTTCTTCTTAAAGCACCATTCGTTCGTTCTTAGTAGCTCGAGTAAACGCTTAAAGTAGCCTTTTCAAACTAAGAGAACAGCTCTTTCCTTTTCAAAAGGGTTAAAGTTCATCTTAAGATGCGTGCATGCTTGTAAAGTTGTTTGAATACGATATCGAATCGATTCTGGAACATTATAAAAATGAATTTGATTGGTTCGATTTGTGTTGAAAATGAAAAAGGAATGAATGGGGTAGTTTTCAAATGAAAACAAAATTTTCTAAAAAATTAGTAAAAAAAAAAAAAAAAACGAAGGAGGCAGGGAAAGGAGAGATTAATCATGGTTGGTTTTATATGTTTGTGACTAACTTTTTTTTAGAGATCAGTGAGCATTGTTTAATCTTGTGCGTTTCCCAAAGAAAAAACACTTGTGTAGATCTTGAACGTTTTGCTAACGAGGAAGGTCGAAGGCACCGACGAATTGCAACGTTGACGTTGCTGATATCGGTCATTCGGAAATGACGATGTCTTTGTACCTGAACGAGATTGCGGAAAATTTTCTGCCCCTGCACGATAACGCCGTGTACACCCTTTATCTTCGATGATCCTCCTACGATCTTCTGCAATTCCGTTTCGTTTATTCTATATCAACAAACACTATGCGATCATCTACGATTCCGGGAAAATCAAATACAATTGTTTGCCTACCTTAAAGAACAGCAACGAAACGAACAAACGACACAGGCGAATAATCATGCTTCGAGAAATGAGTGCACTTAGGTCTTCCAGATCGATTAAATTCTTGAGGAGAACAGGAATTGGCAATTGTTTTAACGTGATTACTGGGTGAAAACCGGTCGAAGAAACAAATTGCTCGTTCTGTCGGCGATTGGAAGAAGGGTAACTGTTAAGTAGGAAACGTAAGAGCTTAGACGGTGCATTTTGACGCATCGCTGGAGCCCGTGCGTTGCACAGCATCGATGTGTAAGGTATAAGCGCAGTTTCCGGCTGTCTCTCCCGACAGTCGAACAGCATTGCGTCCGTGCAGTTTGCACACGCACGAGCGCAGCTTCCAGCTGCACCAATTTTCTGTGCGGCTCGTTGCCACGCACGCTTTCTCTCGGCCGCCATTTTCCTCGCTGCAACAACAAGAACAACTCGGACGTCTTTTTGCGGAATTGCAAGCTCTCGGCCGTTTCCGACACGCGAATTGTCACTCTTTGCCGGGCAAAACTCCTTTGACATTGAACTTTTGATATTACGTATCTTGACCTTAAAAGCTTATACGCCTAATTGACTCTCTTTCAGCTTCAATTCTCTTTCATAATAATCTCACCTTGAAGTCCAACGGCGCGCGTTTCCTCGCTCGATCTTCGAACCGAGTTCCTTTCACCATGAATTGTCCGCGTTTGCCTCTCTTGACATTGATACTCCACACCATTGATTAATTTAACTTTGATCTAGCTTTCATGCAAAACCAGCCTTCCGTTCCTTCCGTTCGAGCACTATGCTTTTATTCGGCCGCGATCTACGACTAATACGAGTGTTATTTACGAATGATCTTGTTAGGTTCACGAGCGTGCAGATTTTTCGAATTTCTTTTTCCTCGGCCAGTGAAATAGGAATGTGAATTCTGGGTTGCGTTGGAGGTATTATCGAAAATGAAATAGAAACGCGAGAGAGTACTTATTGTTCGAAATTTTTACTAATGTGTATAGTATCATAAACATAAAAAGATTAAATTAATTTATATATCGTGCGGTTTTTATTGTAATACATATAGAGAACTCGAAAAATATATTCAGATCAATTCCCATGAAAACACCTTTGCGATTTCAATTGTAAAATAATTGACCGGCGGTGGTAGGTTCAGTGTTAAAGATTTGAAGATCGATTTAATTCTATTTTGTAATCGAACAGTGATTCTTCTAGTGGTTCGTTTTGTTCGTTGTAAAATGGTGTTCACAATTCGCTGTGAAATTAACGGAGACAGTGGAACGAATCTTGACTTAATTATCGTCAGTTGAGTCCTCTATGTCAGTTAAAAATCGAGGACAGAAGGGTGCAAAGTGATCGGGCGGTGCACACAGACGCGTGGTTTACCTCGTGCACTGCCGCCGGTGCGTCAACCGGAAGATCCTTCGGAGATCGATTTCACGTGAAAATCCTACGTCCGTTAATCGTAAATCGATCCACACAAGAATCGATGATAGATATTTTTTTTAATAAGTAGATTCGACGATCTTCGCGTCGCAAGTTTACATAACGACGAGATATTTCTTGGATTTGATTTTTGGTAGGCAGATGGAACGTTTTCGAGCTGTTTTCTTCGACAATTTTCACTTCCAGCGATAGTGTGACATCGCTGTAATATATCCCCTTCGACGCACCAGCAATTTACTGTTCAATGAATCAGTGGATTTGGGGAAGCGTGACTTAGGCGATCCGCGCGAAAACTGAATACATACATACATTGACGCAGCCAATGACGCGGTGACACCATTTTACGCTATGACTGCCTCACCACTGACCCGAAAAATTCGTAAAATTCCAACTATTTTGTCAATGGAACCAAAAACCTTGTATCTGTTACAGTGATTATTCTTGTAACTCTTCTAGACCCTAAAAATCCTAATGGATATCCATGTACTGCAACAGACAGCGATAAAAATGAATTCTGAAAGCTGGACAGAAAAATGAATAAATTGTGAATGTTTAAAATGCAAGAGAACGTGCATACTCGTGAAAACTGATAAAGCTTTTATTTCATTCTCATTACAATTCAACCTTTATTCAATGAAAGACATTTTTTCCCGTATTTCGGTTCTCATAACGTAGAGTATGAATACAGAAATTTGCAGAAAGATCCACGGTCTATTTAGTTAATTTCTTATCGAGATCACGCTGAAATAATTTCTAAAAAACTAATCAATACCTCAGAGTCTGCGGAAAATTTATCCAACGCCAGATAATAATTATCCAATGACTACGTGAACTCTCCAGTATTTGGAAATTTTGGTTGACGGAACTGAATTGACTGTGTTATTGAGAAGTGAAGGACGTTTGTTTTGACCGATAAGAACGAATAGGAATTTCCATGCAGTATCACGGCACTCGTTGTACAAATAAATCATTTCTCATTGGAACTAATAGATCTTGTTCAAATAGTACTTCGTTTCGTCCACGAAATAATAACATTTGATATCTCCTTGCTACTATTAAACGCGCCATCCAATCCAGCATTCTATGCACAATTAATTTCTATATTATTACCACTGTATTCCTAGATTACCACGTTTGAAGACGGTGCTCTCTAAATTATACGAAACTGTTTTGGACGATCGAGTTTTAAACATCATTTTCACTCCTGTCATGTCAGTCTAGTAAATAAATAATCTTCGACTATGCTCGATCATCGATCGCAGAATACGGCTTATCATAGTTCTCGAATCTCCTCAAATATTTCCCTGAGTCCTCGCACACACATCACGCTTATCTATTGTTTATGTTGTTTGATTACAGAACACGAGAGACTGGTCGTTGTACTTTTTGGATTGCGCGTTCAGCGTTGGTGTCGTTGGTACCCTGGTCGTGTTCGTGTGGAGGGGTGTTTGGATACTCGTGGATCTCTATCTCTTCCCGGATGATCAAAAGTATTCATCGATTGGATCAATTGTAAGTCAGACTCGTCAATTTTTCAATAACTCACTTTACAAGAGAACGAAGATCTCTCCCTATCAGAAACTATCTGGACTATTTGTTATAAACAAATATAACCGGCCACAAATAAATATTCCTTTGTATCGATCGTATATTTGTTTATAAAAGATGCATTAATTGATATTCTTTCGATCAAATTTTTACTTAGAAGCAATTCTGCAATTTATCAAATTCAAATTTCAATGTTCCTATGATCTATGTTCAGATCATCTTCAAGATAATTAATAATTGCGTCTGTAAATTATTAAACCAGGAATTATTATATTGACTATTGATATCAGTTGATTAATCATTGAATGTCTAATTATGAAATAAGTTACTCACTCGCTTTATGATAATAATTTTAATTTCTTGTTTCACGTGTTTTGTCTGTTCTAAGAAATTAAAATTATTCTCATAAAGCGAGCGAATAACTTATTTCATAATTAGATATGCAATCATTAATCAACTGATATCAATAGTCAATATAATAATTCTTTGTTTAATAATTTAATCGACCGAAACGTCGAAATTTGAATTTGATAAATTACAGAATTGCTTCTAAGTAAAAATTTGGTCGAACCAGTGCGCCGAAAGCATTAAGACATTTTTTATTACCGGCCAAATGTTTGGAATCATTTGCTGATTTTTGTAAAAATCGAATATATCGATAAATCTTTAAATTATCGATTGTTATAATATCAAATATTAACTAGTTTGATAATATTTCTCAACAGATTTCAGCATTTTCCATAATTATTATTTATAAACCCAGTGTTAGACAATGTTCGGAATACACTTTTATTAAGGGACATCTTTGACAACTTCTAGAAGAAACGTTTGAAAAACTAATTGCCACGGCGCCTTGAATATGTCAGGCTGTTATAAAAAACAAAGGCGGTTGTTTAATGAGAGAGCAATTTGAAGAAAAATACGCATTTCTTGATAAAAAAAAAATAATACAAAATATAAAACGTACTGCCCGTAAATTGTTTGACAAGTTAATCTTCCTTGATTGTTCTAAAGGTATTCAATTCTTTTTATAAAACTTGTGTTTCTCTGAGTTTACACCATGATTCCAAACTTTTGGTAGTGTATATTATCACGAATAAAATTCGAAAACTTACCTGGAGCTATAAACAAATGGAAGATGACAGTGCAGCTTATTAGACAAATGCACCGATTTGTTAAATACACGTGATCGTTATCGACGCGATTGAAAGGCGCGAAAAGTTCGAAGCGGAATCGATGAACGCGTGTCGTCGGGCGTCATTAGCAATCACGTGTTGAACGACATTTTGAAACGTGCCACCTACGCACTATACGCGAGCGGCACGCTGTTGGTCCGATTGTATAATTGAATATTCGCCAATTGCATGATTGCGAGGGCACATGACAAAACTGTTGATCTCTCTCTCTCTATGTATGTAAGAGACCGTTATTGCAGGCCGCGTTTACTTGTCTGAATACGGTGCGGAGAACGCGGTCAACGAGAGGATTTGTTTAATTTTTCAATAATGACGATCGTTGGTCCTCCAACCCGACCAGTTTGCCGCCATTAACGTCACCAATGCGTGTTTTATTCGAAATTGCACCGTCGAAATCACGGCGAATCGTCTCGCGACCAAAGCTTATCACGTCACCCAAAATACAGATCCAAAATCTACTGCAAAAAACCATCCTTTAACCCTCATCCGTCCCTCGGTGTCAAATTGACACAGTGACAGAAAATAGAAAAAATTTCAATGTTTTTTTAATCAAATTGATGAATTAACACTAGGGATTGCAGTACACTGGTATACCGAATACCGGTATTTCGTACTATTTTGCAATTTCGTGAAACCGGTATTTGCCAAGGTAAAATACCGGTATTTTCATTGTTAGATATAAATAATAAATATTATTATTTTATTTATTTATTTATTGTTTATTTTAATGTGGACGCATTAACAGCTAGGTCATTAGTGATCACATAATTTACAATCAAAAGTATTTTATACAAAGGGAATTTATAATAGTTTATATAAATCGATGGATTTAAAGAAGAGGAGGACGTTTCTAATGTTGTCTTCTCCTAGATTTGTCTTGAGGTCATCTTTGATGGCAAAACTAGTACGTTGTGAAGAGAATCTAGGACATTCGAAAATATTATTTTTGGGCATTTACTCTTATTTGAAATACGTATTCACAGATAGTCCAACAGCTGCATTATGTTTTTTACAATCACATTACAAAAATATACAGTTAATAAATTAGTTAATGTTTTTTTATAATAATAGATATTATATACAATAATGGAGCACATAACTAGATTTTTATGTGATATTTACTCTTAGGTAATACAGCATCTTCTTAATAATAATACTGTAAGTTTTATTCCTTTATTGTCTTATAATACTGTAATGGTTTACTTCTTACATTATATTTTTTTGTTTCTGACGTTAAACATTATTATTTCACTGCAATTATTTACGGTAAAGTTTGTCAAAGACCCTCGGTACCTGGCAATTATTTTTGGCGTCTAATTTGTTGCAGCCGTTAAACGCTTATCTTACAATGTTCGACCTAGTTATTTCTCACTGAAATCATTCCGGTGTACTTGAAATTACCAAGTTTCGTTAAGAACTTTGGTAAAAAATGTGGAACGCAAAACTTCGTTCGAAAGGTTTGTTGAAAACAGTGGCTAAAAAGCTTCGTTAAAACCACGTTGGTTGAAAATTTCGAATGCAAAATTTTGTTCGAAATGTTTGATACAAAACAGAGATTGCAAAACTTCGTTAAGAATTGTGGTTAAAAACTGTAGCCACAAGACTCTGTGTTAAACGAGACGGTACGAGAACAGAATTTTGTTAAAAATGTTGTTGAAGACACGTGTATATGTTCGTCGGTTTGAACAGTGCAAAATGGCAACGTGTCGGCGCCAGGTAGCCGGCTCAGATAATAACAAACAATGTCCTGTTAACCGGCGCAGCGTGGCGCCGAGTCTCGCATGCAATCGATGATCGACGACCGATCGAAATTTGCCGCGACGACCGTCTCGACGACGCGGATCAATCGATAAGGATCTAGGAGCCGGGGCATGATCGTCGTTGGCCACGCGAAATCCCTGTTATCGTCGAAGACGTGTTTCAGAGCTCCGGATCGACCACCTTCCCCCCCGACGAGCCGAGGCGAGGCAGAGATCGTAACTTTCCGATTTCGATCAAACACGCCGGGAGACCCGTAAACAAAATTTTGCGGCGCCAGGCTGCTTTCGCGGCCAGACGGAAGCTCGTTCGCAATTATCAGTTTGCACGGATTATCTCGATCGACGCGAAACGGGCATCAGTCTACCCTAAACGATGCGAATTGCAACTAACGATGCAACACTTCGGTTACGCGAGCTAATTTTAGAGGAAATCATAATGCTACATTATAGCCGATTCATTCATTCAATTGACAAATCTGGATCAGGAGAATTGGGCTTCTTATCTAATACCATCAACTCAAAACCACGTAAATCCACGAGAAGATACGTATGAAAGTATTCTTATTGCTGATTATAAAAACTCAGGCTTGTCTCCTGAATATATAAAAAATGTCGGGTAAACTTTCGAAAAGCTCATACCTCCGATTCTTTTTATACTCTGGATTCTTAAGTACAATATTTTCAAAATTGGCGCAAATGTTATTTTCATAGCGGAAGCCATGAAAAAACCATAATAATCATAGTTTGTCCATTTATTTCCGTAAATAATGGTAATTTGGAAAATACTTTCAATAAAAGTTGTAGGTCTCATCAAAATACATATTTTATGTCGTATTGATGTTTGTCATAAAGACGATAGTGAGAAGAACGATATTAAATGTTCAAAACTCCATACAACTCGTCCAACACAACAAAACAAGCTCTATTGTTAATTTCATTACTTAATACTAGAAAGGGATACAGCAAAGCTCCTCCCTCGCCCACGTGTTTTCTGTATTATATGTATATTCCACGAGTAGCGAGATTCACCCTCTGCGGAAGCTTCATCTCCAAAAGGAATAACCTAACCTTACGTAACCTAAACTTAAACATTATGTTAAACGACTGTTCGTAATAGAAGAAATGAAACATCCTCATATAAACTAAAAAATAAACCTTTTTGTTCTAAAAAAAAAAACTAAAACAAAGTGGATGAAAACTAAAAAATAGTTTGCAATAAAAAAACAAACTCTATTCTACATGGATATTTTTCATATCGTATAAGTGAATAATACCTATCATTTTTCTCAGAAAGTATTATCTTCATGACAAAAATCAATAGGGCATAAAATGTGTATTTTAATGAGAACTACAACTTTTATCGGAATTATTTCTCAAAATTCCCATTATTTACGGAAATAAATGGGAAAAATTATGGAAATAACATTTGCATCAATTTTTACTATCATATTCGTAATCAACAGGTCAAAATACGGATGAATCCAGAGTATTAAAAAATTAGAAGTATGGGCTTTTCGGAAGTACACCCAAAATGTCCACTGGATGATCTAAAAAATCTGATCTATAGTACTTCGACGTGCATAGTCATTTTGACACATTTCTCCCTGATTTTAAAACGGAAACACATCGTTGCCCCCGATCGTTCCATTAAAAAAAAAAACAGTTTTACAATTTTAATCAACTGTTCGTCGGTCTTGAATGATAACCAAATGCGAACGAACCTTACCAGACTATGTTAAAGCTATAATTGAGCTTTGCAGATTTGTTGAGACTTGTTGATTGTCATTATCTAGTAATGTATTGTTGATTTTCAATCTAGAAAGATCGATGATGCAGTAGAAAATAACAAAGTTTGCGAAACGTACTCTAAGCTTCGTCCTGCGATGTGTTAATCTTTTCGACTGTTATAGATTTATTCAGCTTTTGTTAGCTGTTTGTTTCGCCACTAACGATCGACTAGAAAATGTGTCTGCCCACTGTCTTCACGATAGCTTAATTTATTGAAACATTTACGATCATCGAATTCCGACGAAGTCTACCCTAAGTTCTTTCGCGAGCTGTGTTAAAGCTATTTCCGAGGTTTTTAGATTTATTAGTCTCTAGATCCGTTGGCAGTGGACAATTGGCAGTCTGATCTGAAAGTTGTATGCATCGGACGGCAGAGAAAATCGTTCTGTTGTAAATGTTTTCGATGGAATTTCGAAAGCGACAGGACGCGCGTCACAGAGCGTTTCGCACTTTTACAGGACACCCGTTTGTTCGTTCTGATTCGTCATCGTTTGACGGATCCATGGATCCAACACGACGGCAGGACGAATGGGAACGATCTCCTCTCCCATTCGATTTAGTTGACACGAATGAGAAAAACGGTCCGGGATTACGTTCGCGATCTAGCCGGGGCTTTCAGCGAATCAGTTCAGCCGGCAAATCGTGCGGGCCGCGGTTTCACGGTTTCGAAGTGGCATTGCAAGCGAGTAAATGCGTGAATTGGATGACCCTCGCACAATCATCGACCCTCTTGAGAATTTACGTTTCGCGACCGTCGTGCGATCGTGTCCGGTAGAACTTCTCTTATTGTTAAGAACGCGAGCCGTAGCTTCGCCAGCGGACAAAACGTTTTCTACATCATCGATCTGGCCGGGTTGGAAATCGATGCTGGAAAATCAGTGAAAATTTCACGATAGCTAGGAAAAATATCAAACAGTCTAAACCGTTTGTAACGTCGTACGAATGAGTGTCTGGACGAAGGGCCTATGTCAGGTTTTTAAATTTTATTGTAGCGCAATTTCGAACTGAAACGCGAATTGCAACAATAAAAACCAGCTGAAACGAAAGCAGCCATTCTTCCACTGGACAAAGAGTGGAAACTGAAAGACTTTTTTCCGTTTGTTTTAGTAAATGTTAAAGAGCAAAATAAGACGTAGACCCTTCTTCCAGATAACCATTCATATAACGTCGACCATACGGAAACAAATGATAATCGTCATCCCTGAAGGGTTAACCCTCATTGAAATAAACATTTATTTTTCAATATTCTTTTTATCAAAAAACTGATGAATTAACATTTACATCTTAGGTTTTTCGGTTGTGTTTCGCATTTTAGAAAATTAAAGGCGCGAAGTTTCGAGCTTTACGTACACAAATAACAGAATAACTTGATATAAGTTATTTCGGGAAAACTGTGTCAAATTGATACGAGAGGCGGATGAGGGTTAAAATAGCTTGCCGAATTAGATAAAGATTTGACGAATGGAGCTCAACAGAAAAATTGTGTGGTGAATCGTGCTCCGCCATCGATCTTCAAAAATTAAAGATTGGCCCAACAGCGAAATGGCAGGCGACAATTGTTTAATCGAAGTCAATGATAGTCCACTAAATCGGTCCCCGAATCGGAACGCTTGAAGTTAGACGATCATCGTTATTCTCACGGCATTGCTCACTGGTCGCGATCGATATAAATCGGATTCTGCGAACGCGTCCTAACGATTGGCATGTTGGATTGCAGGCCATCGGGTACGTGATCGTGACGGTGACATTCTGTCTGCAGCCGCTGATGAGATACGTGTGCGCACGTCTTCAAGGTCTCGCGCGATTGATCATCGCCGACGGTTTTCTTCTGCTCAGCTTCCTGGGCACGGTGAACGTTTGGCGTGGTATATGGAACCTGCTAGACTTATGGTTGGTCCCGAACAATTTGGAACTCTCCTGCTGGATCACACACGTCGGATGCTTCGTGTTCCTTGTGCTACTTAATTGCAGCAACTCGATACTCGTCCGAGGCGTCTACATCGATGCTGAAGGGGAAGACGGCAAATGCGTCGCATTCCCTTGCCACTACTTTCGATTGTTCTTCAAGGTAGGTTCTTCAGGATCTGCGGTGATAATCTCACTTTTGCGAAAACGTTCACACAAATTGGCCGCTCCATACGGCACATTAGTACATTTTCATATGAAGGAAACCACGCGCGGTAGTAGTGAAACTTCTTGCAGTCTAGGAATGAACGATCAAAATTTCCAACGCAAAGAAGGAGAGCGTATGGAAAATGCTATGAGCTATGTCTCTTTCTTTACAATTTCACAGTTTCATCATTTATACTCTGCAATTTTTAAATTGTACAATTTTGCAGTTTTACAGTCTGCAACTTTACAACTTTACTTTACAGTTTACAACAGTAACTTTATATTATACTTTCGGAATTATTGTAGGTGGCAATAGTTACTGCCTCAGTCTGTATGTATGTAGGACAGCTGGCAGTGACAGAAAAACGAAGAGAAGAGGTGGTATATATAGAGCACAACCCTCACTTTTAACCGTTACGCTTTTTCATGTCGCGAATTAGGCTTACACCCTGCCAAAAGAAGTTTCACTCGAAAAACATCCGCAAAATCGCTGAATCGGAAGTCATCCTCAAAGCATCAGACTTGTTCTCTAAAATCGAATTCTTTAAAGACAGCATACAGTGAGTCCTCGACTTACGCTGATTCGTTTTACACGGATTCTTATAAGCCAATCAGAAGACCTAATTCTGAACTGTGAAGATCGTATTTTTATTGCCAGAACGGGAGCTTGATCGATACATATGCGACAGAAGCTAAGATACCTTTCTGGATCGAATTAACCACCGAGAACTCACTATATGAGAAAATAATAAATATTCTCATCGTTAATTAACAAATTGTTTAATGACAGGTCGAACGCGAAAAGAAGGAGGCCCGTCGACGGAACCTGCTGGTTGCTTCAAAGGACTTTCGGCCCCGACCCGACGGCAACACGAAGGACACAGAAAACGGCGCACTACTGCCGAACAGCGCGCCCACCACCATTTTGCCGACGAATCCTGAATCTCTGGTTTAATCGCGTCGAGGACCCGTATCCACGATACCATTTCAAAACGATCGAACGAAGAAAACGAGAAAAACGAAACCGAAACATTCCGAAGCGAGACGAGACATTCCAGAGACGCGTGTCTCGAGTTTGTGTCGAACGAGTGATCAGTGAAAGCAGTGATTAAAGTAAGCAGGTAGGCCAGGCATGGGTCGCGAGTATCATATAGCCCGGGAGCAACTTGAATTTTCCCCAGGGGCAACTTGCAGTGAGAAGACTCTTAAATTGGTTAAAAAGACTGGGCGTGACCTATTGGCTCCAGCCGTGCCCCATAGGGCAAATCGTGCTCATGCCCGGATAGACGGTTAGACGATCTCGTGTAGCGAGATAGGTGTGTAGATCGACAGATAGATGTAGATGGACGATCAGAAATAGACGATTAGGAAACCGATTAAGCTAGGGATCGAGGAAGATCGAGACGACGATTGTGCGAGGATCTCCAGGCTCTTGATCGAATCTGGACCGAGGATCAACGGACGATCGAAGTGCGGATTCAGTGAACGATTGTGAACGAGTACAGGGACGATCGTGCATTCGTCGAGATATGCTATGGAATACGATGCACGTGTGCTTTGAGGGTGCAGTGGCGTGCATTAAATGTGCATCATCCTCAAGGACAATGACGTGTTGTATTATGGAGAATCGGACGGGAATCGTTCGAGTTCCAAACAGTATTTAAGTCTGCTGTGTGTGTGTTCGTTTCCGTTGAGAGAAGGGGAACAGGTACATCAGCGATTTCTTACATTCTTCCAAAATAGAGCAGCATCTTTGACGAAATGACAACTCGATGTTGTTAACGAATCTATTCGGTGTAGAAATGAGTTCGTTCCACTAAACTTCGCAGAATCAGGACAGGTGTTCGAGTTAAAATGTTCTCTCTAGGTCTTTAGCGATATCGAAGCATCATAGCAATTTATAAGAAACACTGCCTAACGTGAAAATCTCCTGACCTCGTGAGCTTGAATGATGAAACAGAATCAACATCATTTTGTTTTGCGACTGTATAAGATTCAGAGCTTAGGACGTTCTTTTGATTTTTAGCAATATTAGTTTTAATCGCAAGCTAATAAATCATCCCCGACAACGTAACTTAATCTTTTCTTGTAAAATTGTTATTTCAGACACGGAGATTTTTTAGTTCGCTTTCGCTATAGCGCAGTATTTTATTCCGAAATCGGAGAAGAACTCGTTTCTACACCTCTGACAGTATCGAAGAAACAAAAATCCGAATGAGACTCAAGGAACTAGCTACTATCTTAAAATGATCGCTACACGATCTACAAGCATTGTTTCTATTACTATAGTTTGACCGACCCTGTGCAGAAGTGTAAATGTATCAACATTCTGTACAAGATTATCAGTTTCGAGTGAATGCGTTCGTCAGTATCGATTTCACAAGATTTCTAGTCATCGATTCGGCCCGCTTTGATCGTCGCCCGATCAATGATTTTATCGATCGCAGTAAGACATTGTTTATCCACACCTCGGTCATACGAACAAATTTTTTAGCTTCTGTCCTCTCTTCTTGAGCTTCTATTATCCGAACTAAATTCAATTACAGATGACTTTCGGTAAGAAATTGAAAGTTTGATTAAAAATCGGCGTTCAAGCTAAAATATACTTCTACTATTGGAACTGATAAGTTTAAGTAGTGGAAATAACTAAGAAGCCTCTACTATCCAAACTCATTGATTACTCGAACGATTTTGTCGTTCATCAGATTCGGATAAACCAGGTTCTATTGCACTATCTCTGGCAGCTTGGAAATGGCACAGTCTATAATAATGGTCGTAAGTGTTGAGATCTTCGTGCACGTATATAAAAAAGACACCCTTATTTCCCTAATCGATCGGACACGATTAATAATGTCCATTGATCGTCAAATGATAAGGCAACGAAAGAATTTCGCCCAAGAAGTGAATTTCGTAGAAAAAATTGAAAGAATTTTGGGACACAGGAATACCTTTCTATTTTATCGGCGTAAAAGTCCATACGATTCATTGTATTCCAATACACGCTCGAATATGAACTTTTGCGCAACATTTGTGTCAATTGCCAAGCTTCCAATATGGTTTTTCTTGGTGTTTGACGATCCGTTCGGTCCAACGGATCGTGTGGCCGCGATCCTAGCACTAGATGAGACCTTGATGATGACAATGGTAATAGACTGAACGCGATCATTATAAATGGGTTATAACCTTCTCCCCCGCATCCTGTACACCCCGCGGATTTTGCTCTTGTGCATCAATTACGACGTCATGGCGTACTAATAATTAATTAACTGGAATAATGACGGGACAATGGGCGGCTGGGCGCATCGATGGGAAGTGGTTAGTTCGACGATAAGCGACCTGCCCTCCTGGCCTACATTTAATATTTTCACAATGGACAATGGCGCGAGCCAGACGGGGCCAGAAGCCCGGGACGACCACCGCCACCGGCCGTCCCCAGAAACACGGAATCGTAAACGATCGACGAGCCACCGAGCCGGACAGAGATCGAGAACCTAGTCAAAATTGTCGCTCGAACACGTTCGAAACACAGACACCTAATTCCGTTGCTGTTTCGTGCATGCTGTCCGATCGAGCCGCAGCGAAAGACGCGTGACCAAACGAATACAGGGTGTTTCAGCCGAGAGGAACTATGACATGTATATTTTTATAGGCTCGTGTATGCGACTTTTGACACGGATTATTGATTGGAATAATAAAGAAAGCGAACAAAACCGAGGACATCACCGTATCGCAAGCCTGGCGAGTTTTATTCGAACCTTTACCGCCCCTTTCATCCCCTACTTAATCATTTATATCTATGTATAAATACAAATACAAACTTCCCACACATGTTCCCATGTTTCCCTCTACCAACCACACACTCTACATTTTTTCACCTCTTCAACCTCCCAGTACTTCTCCCCCCTCATCCCTTTACCTAATCTAACGTTTTGCCACTCTCTTCCATTTATTCTCCCCCCACCCTGTCCTTAGATATCCCGGTAACCCTTAATCGTGTATATCATAAACACTTATTGTCAATTTCACACAGTTTTCCCGAAATAAGTTATACGGTTCTGTTATTTTTCGGTAAACTTTCCCGAAATTTCGTGTAACTTTTTTTTTCATGCGTTACACATAACCGGAAAATGTAAGATGATAATGTTAACTCACCTATTTGACTAAAAAAAAAACATTTAAATCTCTTTTATTTTGTGCCACTGTGTCAATTTAACACCGAGGGACAGATTCAGTTCGTGAAATGAGGGACGGATAAGGGTTAATGTTACATCGAATTCAAAATCTTCCGCTGTGTTACAAAGAAAATTATTAGGAAGCACCCTGGAAGACATCGAATTGCAACTATGCGTGTCAAGCTGAAAATGGATCCAGGTCTCGCCAGTGGAGGATTGCTAGAGTACACTAACAATTTCGTGTACTCTAATGAACGTATACCCGTTTAAATGGTTAAGAAACACACTTATCCGCTTCAAAACTATCTGTACACTACTTTCTTCGGACACTCCACGATAAAAGAATAATTTCGCTCGAAGCTTGACTAACAAGTACCGCAACGGATCACTGGAAAACGTAAACAAAAGTCTAAAACAGTCACCCAGCATTCAACCTTCTCCCTTCATCTATTCCATTCACCTTTTTCACCAAGTGAGAATGAATTTTTTCCTGAGATCGATAAAATCAACTTTCAGCCACACAGATTGTTCAGAGCATTCCACAATGATCGATTCCTCGACAACAGCTTTTCCCGGACTCGGCCGGAACTCTCGTTCTTCGATAACTTCGAAGAAGACTTATTCCAAAGTAATGATACTAAGTATCGCTTGCCCGTTTTTATCCGTTAGTCATTTATATAATTTTTTAGAAAAGACATGGAGTACGCCACGAAGTCTGATGTTTGGAACCTGGCGTTCGACAAGTTCTAAAGATACTAAATCCAAAGTTGATGCAATGATAGGGCTGATTTTAAACTTTTGTTTAACATCGAAGCTGTTAATGATTCAGTAAAAAGTATTTTTTGAAAACAAAGTTTTTACAAAAGAGTGCAAGAAAAATGGCAGAAATGCAAACTACGACGCAATATGAAATGATATAATTCTTTTAAGTTGATGTAGTTTTAAAATAAAGCGTTATCACTAGAAGAGAATGGAAAAATTTGATTTTTGTCCATGTAGAATGAAGGAATCGATGTGGCGTTCGAACCCGAAGGGCGAATGTAAAAATACTTGGAAAGGGTCGGAATCTTGTACCTGGGGGGACGAAGGGGGTCGGATAGCCCTGATCGATTCTCGATCGATCGCAATTGGATTTTCGTGCGGGTAGTGGGGCGTCTATTTGAGGCGTCGTCGCGACGCCGTGGTGCAATGCTGTGGACCAGTCGTCGCGGCGGGTCTAATCACGGGGAAAGGTGAAGTGTCGTCCGAGAGTACCAGAAGAATCAGTAATCGTAGCCAAGAGACTGTATGCTGATCGCGTTCCCGTGGCGTCTCGAACTTTCACCAGTTCATCAGTCAGAGTTCCTCGGGTGACCGACTTTCACTCAGGTGACAAACGCACCCCCCTCCCTCCAGTGAGAAAATGGCAGCGGACGACCCCCTCCGGAACGAGCCGTTACTTTCCGTTGAATTCGAGGTCTTTGGCAAGGTGCAGGGTAAGGGTGAATACTTTCATTGGTCACCTGGCGTTACAAACACATTTTTCCTTCCCCACACAATTTTCCTTTAACCCGTCAGGGACATCGGCGCAATACTTATCCCTCAGCGTTCGAATAGCGACTCTGATTTTCGAAACATTTAAATATTCTACAAAATATTATATCAATTTCATATGCAAAATGTTTTGAAAATCCTGCGTAGAACGTAAATATTCAAGCTCGACAGAAATGTTCAATTTTCAAGTTGAAACACACACAGCTCTGAGTGCAAAGCGTTAGAAATTTGTTCGTGTCAATTACCGTTATGAAAGCACATATGAAGTATAAAACCTCGAAGTCAACCTTCGACCGAGTCGACGTGAACTACAGCAACGATTGCAGGAAACAGCGGTCTAATGAAAATGTATTTATCACTTCAATCGTTCCAATAAGTTAAATTAATGATCTTGGAATCATCTAATCTTGTCATAAACGCTTAAAATCGAATTACGCCACTGACGAGATCGTGAGAATATAATGTTGCTCAAAGAATTAACCGCTGCAATCGACAATATTTACAGCATCCGACAATCCTTTTCTATTATTGTTTTTTTTTTTGAGTGATAGTCGCGTCACGATTTTTCGGAAGCTTTTTCTCGGAGAGAACGATCACGTCACGCGTTCGAAGAAACGAAATCCACGAAACAGCGAGAAGACTGTCATGTTTCCGGCCGAATCCAGTTACGTCCGTGGCGGATTAAGATTGAGAACGAACACGGAGCAATTTAGTTCGTTATTCGGAGATCGCTGTTCTTAAGAAATCGTTCGTCGAGAATCGTCAGCGTGTGATTCACGGACGACCGTTCCGTCAGCTCTTCGTTTGAAACGTTTCTTGGACGCGCAGAAAATCGTCTTACGGTTCGTACAAGAAGTGATTTTCCATTTTACATCTAGGTATCTTCGCAACAGCATAATCGCATCCGCGTGCGTTTTCTCGCGCAAATGAATCGCAACGATAACGGGATCCTGACTCGCTCGACAAGAAGCAATAAATGTTGACAGTGACACCCACGTGGGGTTGTCGATACGTTCGCTTCGATCTGCTCTACGGACGATCGAGACGATGAAACTGATTTTAAAAGATGACATCCCAATTTGCAATAGAATTATTTTGTTCGACCCCGTATAGGGGGAAATTGAAAAGGATTGCAATTTTACAACGATCAACACTCATAATTGCATTTCTTGATTTCTGATCTTGTATGACAGATCGATAGACTTCGTTATACTTCCAACACATAGTTGTAAGATAAAATAGAACTTCCAAACTAAACAATAATCTGGAAGAGAGAGAGGCCAATAAACTGCTAGTACTAATAATCTAATGTAATTCTTAACTCTTTCGCATCCTACAAACTAAATATATCTACCTTCTATTTCCAGATTCTATAAAATAATTCCACCTGTATCAAATTTGTCTCCAATACTGGTGTAAACTGACGTGTTTCATAAAAAACATGAAATTCTACATAACTTATGAAACTGCCTGTTGAATTAAAACTTATAAAGAACAGACGGGAACGCGAAGCGATTCTTTGTTGACTCCCCGTCACTCTGCGACAGTTACTGATCGAAATCAACGACTTTCAGGTGTCTACTTTCCAAAGTACGTGAGAGACATCTGCCTGCAGCTGGGAATTTGCGGTTGGGTGAAGAACAGCAAGACCGGAACGATTCTAGGAAAAATGCAAGGTCCACGGGCGTACGTCGATCAAATGTGAGTTGTGATCCATCATCACGAGATCGTTCGCGAGATGCCAGGCGCCGAACAGCAAACAGAATGAGAGTTGATTTTTATTTAAATTTTATCTGCTTCTGATTGCCGAGGGAAAGAGATAACAACAAAGGCAAACTTGTCTGTCGCCGCATCCCAAGAGAGTTCAAGCTTCGGTGACCCTTTGAGATTTCCTGATTCCGTAACTTCTGCTAGAATTCAACATTGAAAATTCAAAATCATTCGATGAAACAATACTCACCTTTATAACAACGCTGGGATTATTACAATGTTAATACTATTTGTGAGACATCCCTTATTCTAACCGATAGAGAGACAGAAATTTACGAATACCTTATCTAAACATTTAGATTATCTAGCTTCCTAATTGCTGTCCAGCTTATCTAAAAATATAGAAGCAATGCTACCATTAAAATTCGTGATCAGTATATCGAGTACTTTTTTTGTAACTGTTGAAGACATTAGCTCTTGAAGAACCAGATTAAGGTAGTTTTAAAATTTCTATTGTTCTTATATAGGCCAGACTAGCTTAACCCTCATTTGTCCTTCGTGTCAATTTGAAACAGTTTTCCCCGCAATAAGTTATACTATTCTTTTATTATTACCACGTTTTTATTAGCTCGCTTTCTTGTTTGTCTGTTTGTCTGTTTGTTCGGTGGCAAATTTTGCAATTGACTTTAAACTAACTTCCTGATGAGCTAGAGACTTGAAATTGCACACATGGTTCAGAACTGGATGACAATGCATTATTCAAAAAAAAAATTTTTAAAAAGTCTTACCGTTTCAGAGAAAATAACAACTAAATATTTACCTTTTCATCCCCCCGCGAACTACGTCATCGCGTTCAGCGATCCCCACTTCGCTCGACAACCCTCTCTACTTTACTATGCGTGCGCACTCTGACTCGTCCCCACTCCACGGACCCATTTCCCCCCGACGCGCGAACCATCGGTAGTGTAGTACATCTTCGCGCAACGATCGTGACCGGTAGTGTATCATCGCTTTATTTACCAAGTGAAATTTACAGTAAGCTTAGTGAGTATACAAAGTATTAATAAAGAGTGATACAAGTATTAATATAAGACTAAAAAGCAGAAAATAATTATTTAAATAAAAATAATTTTTTAAAAATACCACGTTTTTAAAAACGGACTAAAAAGTATAAAATAATTTTTCCTAGTGCCATACAGATTCCTAACCTCGTACACATAGTCCTGAAAATTTGTGATTGTGAATTTTGAATAGCTGTGAAAATACTTGTGGGATTTCAACCGAAAAACGTGGAGCGTTTATTATTTTTTTTGTTTATTCTTATATTTTTCGGTAATTTTTCCCGAAACTTTGTGTGAAATTTAATTTTTTGATGCGGAACAAAAAATTCTTGAAATTCTTTTTATTTTGCGTCACTGTGTCAATTTGACACCGAGGGACAGATTCAGTTCGTGAAATGAGAGACGGATGAGGGTTAAATAAAATTTCAAATTCGATTAAGAACGTTATCTAGCAAAGACATGGTTTGTTTTTAAAGGAGCAGCCTTGTTCTACTAGATGCGAAAGTTCTTCTAGAACCGAATTTGGTTCACGCGATAGATTCTGATTGTACGAGTTTAAGCAGATAGAAATGGATGACTAGTTCGTAAGAGTTCTGTGAGAGGATTTCCAGAGAGTGAATCATCATGCTCGCAGAAGTCGGTAGAGCATTCTTATTCGCTCGATCGTCTTCCTCGATCCCGTGAATCCGTGACACGCGTTTGTCACCGTTCGCTCAAGCCCACGGATTCTCGGTTCTCCCTTAAAAATCGCGTGACCTTAGCCGCAAATTGCCGAGTAACGGCCATTAGCTAGTTGGGCCTGACTTTAATAATGATTCTAATGAAATAATGGCGCGGCCCGCGTTGTCTCTTTCCTTCGCAGGTTCCCGGCGAATCGCATGAACGCATCGCTCACGACTACGAAACCTAATACTCAATCCGACGACCGATAAATCAATTTTTCTTTAAAATACATGGACTTAACAATCGAGGTACTTATTCGGTTTCGTCATAAATTCATAACATCCGCAGTCTAGTTATTGAATCGGCTGGTTTTACCAGTGTTTGTATACACATGTGAAATTCGTTCACTTTTTAACGAAATTAGATGGTCGAGAACTCTCTTATAATAATTATACGTTGTAAGTTATAATTATTTCATACGATTTTTGGTCTACGAAACTGAATCCCCGAGAACTTCGTTCTAATTGTCAATCTTATGATTGCTCGATGCGGAAACGCTGATGAAATAGCAATAAAACGGAATTGGATAAAGCCCATCATCGTGTACGTGCCGGAAATGAGAGGAGACAGTCGTAAACAGTGTTTCTGGCAGTGTAGAAACGCGTGCGCGGGCTTGTGAATGATAAATTAGGGAACGACATCCCACGAGGTCGGTTTCGCGGTCGGATTTGCGCCGTTCGTGAACCTGAAGTTAAAGAAAATAGCTCGGTCGAGGACGAAACATCGGTTTCTGGCTTCCCCCCAGAAAGGAAATCAAACGAACCATGTTTATTTATTTTATTTGCGCGGCTTTTGTACTAACTACCAATTCACCCCAGACGACTCATAAAATTGACAGGAATCTCGGAGAAACATTCCTTTCCTTTTAAATTATTCAATTAAAAAAACACAGGACCTGTCAAAACGACCATCAATATATTTTGAATTTACGATTATTGAGATTATAAAGATTCACTCATGAGAGGAATTATTCGGCAAATATCTTTCTTTCGGTATTATATTATTTAAACAAAAAGCCAAAACATTGGACAGACACATTTTTGTTAGTTTCATAAAATAATTCAAAATAATCACTTTTACTGGTTCGTAAAACTGAATCAATTGAATCGATAAAAGAAGAAGTACATTTTCATGTGACTTCTAGTCCTCGCAACTGACTCGGAGAATGTTAATTTCGTATAATGATCGACAGTCCGCTAATCGTGGATGTATAGTTTCGGGAAGGGCCCAGATAATCGCTGATAAAAAACCGATTACGAACAAGCACTGTTCGTGGTATTGTTGTCACGGGACAGCTGATCGACTTTGAAGATCCTACTTCGATAGAGCCGCTTAAAATATCTGAACTCGGTCTGATTAGCCGCTAATTATAATTGCGGTGCATGTGAGACACCGCAGTCGCGAGTCTATCGGCTGTCGCAGATAGGCACTCGTACAACTTACACGCATAGCCGATTGTTATTTGGCGAGTGGATGACTTTTACATGACTGTCGATTGGCGGAGAAACAACGCTCGAACAAAGTGACCCAGATAATCATCTCGCTGACCTCGCTTCGCGTAGATTCAGGATTCCGCGTTAGAGGATTGCTTCGACACGAGCCGGTCGAAACGAGCGGCATTTTTAACAATTTTTTAAATGCAAAAAGCTACAGTAGAATCCGTACGATTTTTCTTATAAAAATACAACGTATCCTGTTCATTTTGCAGTAGGAGTAAAAGAATTGGGATGCGTTTGAAAAATTGGCTGGCATTAGTAATTTGTAAAATTAAAAGCAGTGCGTGCCGCTAAGAAGAATATTTCCTTCTAGGACAAGACCATCATTCTAGGACAAGAAAGTTTAAATTTGTTTTCAAGTAAACACCCAAAGTCGTCTAATTTTAAAATATAAACAGAGGATGTCTTGATAAATTGTTTAACGGCGACAACAATTTTATTTGTTACTTTCAGTATCGTAGTGTGCTAGCTTTCTTTGAGATTATTACTTTTAGGAAAGTTATTAAGCTGCTTTTGTATATGTATACATATTTATAATAGTCACTAAAAAGCCTAATAATAGGCTTCTAGTAGCCGGCTGGTGAAAGCTATTGATTTCAAGTGATTTTTCGAATCGTGAACTATCCTACTAACTACTGTAATTCTCTGTTCCAGGACACAGTGGCTGACAAACGTGGGAAGTCCTGACAGCAAGATCGATCACTGTGAATTCTCGAACCTCGAAGCTGTCAGTAGGCAACAGTACAAAGGATTCGCCATACGTTTTTAACAGGGATTTAAATTACGATAATCTGCTACCATTCGCGAAATTCTGGAAAGGATCCCACTTTCCATAGCGAAGCTCTTTTCGCGTCGTATTTAATATTAAATTTTTTTGTGACAGTGTAAATAATACAATACATGAAACCATGTTCTTGGTAGCTTATTATCGATCCTTTGTGGACGAGAATTTTTTAAATGATCAAAAACATCTCCCTTAGAAAATTAAATCTTATATTAAAATCTAAAATGCTAGAAAAAATATAGACCGATCGTTACTTAAATAATTAAATTGTTTCTGTGAAAATTTAGGAATCAGTGGCATTCGTCCTCAGAGGATTAAAACTTGTATATATAGTAAAGCTACGTTAATATTAATGTACATAAAACATGCTTTCGGTTTTAAGACTCATATTAATTCTTTCAATAGAAGGATGAATCGCGTAACAGTCGCTCAACAGCGTGAAATAAATATTTTTGTTGGTTCCCTGACAATAAAATGATCTACAATAATCTTGTTACGCGGATATCACTCTGTACGAGTCTGACAAGTAAAGGGCCCCAATTGTCCGACTTTGATTTTAGCAAGATTAACAATGAAATTACAATTTCATTAATTAATTTCACTAAAACCAAAGTAGGACGACAGGGCCCGTCGCGTGAACAAATATTGGTAATGTATAGTTCATTAAAAATGTGTTCAAAGCTAAAACAAATTTATTGAACAGACTCTTTGCTACAGGCTAACTTTAGTTAAGTTGTTTTTTAGTTAAGTCGTGCATCATGTTGCGCCCTCGTAGATGAACGTCGCATCTAACATCTGTTGCACGAGATGATACTCGGGATCCGTTTCAGGCAAGTACCTCGAAATTCGTCGTATCAGCTCGACGGTCTCTTCGTTTGAACAGTTTGTACAAATCACTTCCGGTATGTCCTGAAACATAATGATCGAATGTACGATTCTATCAATTATTAATCGTGTTTGCGGTTTTACGTTTGTAAAAGGCTCAAAATAAATTTTCTATCTAACAATATGTACCAGACTCTGTAGATATAAGGTGAGCGCGGGACTCAAATTGGCAACTTCCTCCCGAAGATCAGGTGCTTTCGAAAGGTAAGCCATTAATCTTCTGCCAGCGATTGGTACGAGATTGAATGCTAATTTTTCTGTATTGTTCACTGCAGCTACAACCTTTTCCAACATAATGTAAACATTTTTTATTAATCTTATATTGTTTCTAAATATGGTAATACTTAACACTTTAGCTACCAACGTCTGTTAACAGTAGGTATATGCAGCACTATAAGTGACTACTTTACATTATTATATAAAAATAATGAGAATTTGTCTATCAAAATTTTCAGCTATTTTTTTTATAATATAAGCCCAAAAATAAAACGGATTAAATAATTTCTCATGAATGCATCTTTACAATCTCAATAATCGTAAATTAAAAATATTAGAACGCGTCATTTCGACACGTCCCGTAAACCTAGTGTGTTAAAAGGATTTTTATTAATTATGCTGTACCAAAAGGGAAGTAAAAATTTTCTTTTATACATATAGTAATACTAAACGAGATTATTAGATTACGTTACTGGAGCTGACCTAGCCATGAACAGATTTTCAAAAATTATGAAATAATTGCCGGTAAATAATGTGTTAACAACAAGCTTAAAAACCTACATCCTCCGCGAGCTGATCAAATCCATTGACATATAATTGACAAACTTGGTGTATCCTCAGTTCATCGTTATTAATTTTCCACATGGAAGCTAGGGTTTGACATCTGCTCATCCACTGGATAGCTTCCATCGAGCTCAACGCCTTGCCATCGGCGGTTTCTTGATGAATATAACCCATCGATGCGGTTATTACTCGACACAAAAATTCTGTCCTCAAACTATCTCGTTTGTCGTCCCTGTACCATGTGAGCATCACTTTATCCGTTATAGTTTGGAAGAAATGCAGTTGCACCTGTGGATGAACTCGAAATTAAATGCGAACTAAGTCGTTATACTTTAAGATACAGTGTCACTTTACTCACCACAGATTCGAACAAATTATTCAATGGTTTCACCACTTTGAGACCAAAATGTGCCATCATGTACAAGACATTAGCTAATTGTACATGTAAAATTAGCAGGTCATACCAAGCCGGTGCTTGGGAAATTGCTAATGCGGCGAACGGCTGTGGAGCGGAAGTGCAACCATCCCATAATTCCTCTGATTTCACTGTACCGTTTGCTCCTGCCTCTAACACCTCCGCCTAAAGCAATTAATCAGTTAACTATTCATCAGGCATGAGCGGAAAGTTTTTCCGAATCAACTCTGGATAACAACTCGGCACCCCAAAGTCGACTCGAGACACGAAACACAGAACGTAGAATGAACAATGTATTCAAGCAACTAAGTACTAGTACACTAATTATCGATTAATTATCTTAGCCACAAACTTACATCGATGAATATCTCCAAGAACGTAACACAGTTTTCCAAAAATACAATCGTCTGTGAATCGTTCAAGCCTACTTCTTGAACACATAGTATCTCCTTCGGTAGTTTGCCGAGCTTATTCATTAATTTTGCGACAGACTCCATTCTCTTCTTTATGTGAACAGACCATAATAGACAGCAAACACCTTATCAAAAAATCCACATACACATTTAATTGGAAAAGAAAAACTAAAGAATCCACACGTTTATACGATTAGACTGAGGACCTTTATGCAAAATAAAAGTTATTCACTATTTTATTATGTCGACAATATAATGTAATAATATTCTTATATCCCCTTAACGTCTTCCCAATTTTATATTTCACCTTTATTTATTTTTGTCATAACTGTATAGAATCCGCAGTCTACGCATGATACAACTACGAAATTATTTACCATGCCTCATCTGTTTCATCGGTATCTGTTGTAAAACAGTCAATGCGCTTTCAAAAGACTTCATTTGAGAAATATCCTTATTCCACGACATTGCGAATTCCCAGCACACGTTGGCTAATAAAACGCTACTCGTCAAACTATATGGAAAATGATGCTTTAACAGCGCGACACGTTCTGAAAATTTCACACGGTTTTGAAAAATATTCTTGCAGACCTGAATGTTGCAGAAAATCGAAATACAGCGGAGTATATCACCTAAAATACTTGTAGTGGCAGTTGAATCGTCTTTTACTTCAGTGTCAGTTTCATTACATGGCAATGGAGGTGATTCGTTTAACTGTGGTTCATCGGATTCGATATCTGATAATTGCGCTGGGTCTATACCCGTTGAAACGATCCATTTTGCGACTATCTCGGACACGAAGCCTGAGAAAATTATAGAAAGTTATTAATGGAGATAATTCTTGGACAATGACAGAAATTTTGCAAAAGTATATGGAATAGAAACACAGTATGTACCTTTTCCTTTCGATAAAACCGATCCTAAAGAAATATCGACTTTGACGAACGGCAGGGAGAAAAATTGCGTTGTTTCGTCCGAAAGTGGCATCTGACTGAAACACAGTACATGTACATTGCAATTTGCAGTTTTCTTCATCTACAGTAGACGATTCTATTGCTCACCTCACAATCGCGTCTAAAATTGTAATGTCCTCGAGATTTCCAATATACAATGTAAATTGACAATTGTCTTTAGTAAGATTCTCCCATTCACTTGTCAAACTGTACGCATCGTCGTTCGATTTTATGCCGAATGTAGGTTCTTTTACTTCCTCTAGATCTGTTGAACTGTTTTTATTTTGATTAGCATCTTTTTCGTTACAGCTATTGTCTTCAGTTTTATTAGCATCCTTTTCTCGGTTTTTCTCCAAAGATGCAGCAACTGCTCTGCACGCTAATGCAGCGGTGAGTGCATTGAATGGATTCGTCGAATCAGAGAGAATGGTCCGAACATTTTTCCACCATAAAGATACCTCATTCTTTTCGTTACATATTTCTTCGACATCTGCAATCGTAGAAGCTCCTTTTACAATAGCAATTTCAGGTTTACATTACATTTAACACTATAAATTCAATCTTGTGATTTTCATAAGAGGCACCAATTACTTTTAAGGCACGATATGTTTAGTATTAAATAGGAAGAAATTTTACGAAATAAATCATATAACGCAAGTGGTAATTAATAACAGCCTTTCAGATCTTACTGTTTATCGAACAAATAGCGTTCAAAAGCTGCACGAACTGTTTTAATTCCAGCCCTAGACATATTTTCTTCTTCCTATTCAGCCAGTAAATTAAAGCGAACTCCATTAAAACAAAAGGCTGAATGTTACTGTTCACAGCAGTTTCTCTCCAAGCTTCAATTCTATCATTCGAGTATATACATCCTTCATACATTAATTGCGCTGAAAATCACATTGAAAAAGAAAACATTAATTGCGACAACGACGAACGTAACATATATGTATACTTTACGTGATAAGTCGCATTGCTTACAGACTTGAAGTTTCTTCTCCGACTTTATGTTCTTCTTAGCATTCACCAAACCCGGAACCCCAAACTCAAAGCACGATAAGAAGTTCAAGAAAATTCTTCCATTTTCTTTGAACTTTACTTTGGTTTCTCCTCTGGAGCTTGAGCATTTAAAATTATTTACCGTATCAGATAACTTATAAATCCTATGCACTTCCATTTCGGAAGTTAATAAAATTGACGCTAGTTCCGTACTGCTAAGATCCTCGTCCTTAGTGAAATTATGATCTCCTATACTATCGAACTGCGATTGAATTTGTTTATAAAATTTAATCACTTGTTGCAACTGCGTTGTTAGTATTTCCAATGTCTTTTCTATGGGTTCCATCTCTTCTTTGTCTGAAACAAGCAAGCTTTACAATGTCCTAAACTTCTATAAAAATATAGTATCAATAAATAATTCATACCACGTTCATCAGGCTTCTTAGTAAAGCATTCCGTGGCCGCCAATAAAGCATCAGGTATAATGTGTTTATTTATCATCAACATTTCTATCGTTTGTACTTTCATTTCGCTAGTCTTCAAGTCTGTACATACACTAGTAATTTCGGAGACTAGTTTTTCATTGTCGAACTCTTCTTCGCGCAAGAACGTCTTCAATTTTCTCAGTAAATGAATGTCGCGCGCTCTCTTTCCATTTTTACTCGTAAGTGCGAAATGGAATGGGACAGTGATTTCCTTTAAACCACCCAGCGGATCCATGAAAACACACGAATATTGGGGCTTGTTCTTCGGCAAATGTGCGCTATCGTTTGTACCGAGAAGTCCGTAATTGATATAAAGTAATCTATAGAAACATACGAACAAGATTAAACTTTTTTTTTACATACAAGTAACGAAAAAGAATATATTATTTAATTACGCCACCCACCGTCCATGCTTACTAGCAGTAAACGTCGTGATCTTAGGACCTTGTTGAGTACTCCATATATCTATGATACCCTTTTTTGGAGCATAAATAACTAGAAACAACGCGGTACGCAAATGTGACGTTTGTTTAAATTTAGTAAATGCCTTATTCACGTCAGAATGTTTCTCCTCTTCGACTTCGATCCATCCGCATTGTGCGTCACGATATCCCTTCCACATTCTTACCGCTACACCGCGTCTATTGTCTATCAATATTACCCTGCCCATTGCATCCGATACTACTGACAACATCTTATTTGGACTGGACATCACCGAGTAGCCTTCGCGTGTAATATCGCTCAGACCAAATCTACAAGTCATTGGCTCAACTGGTTCGTGTGTGCTGGTTTTGGGAGCCTCAGGAGAAACATGATTTTTCGAGTTTCCCCAACTAAGTGGAAGCCAACTAAAAGAGAAAACATGACAGAGATACATTTTGTAGTAATTAGAAACCAAAGACATTACAAAGATACTATGTGGTCAGTGGAAAATTTCGTACCCGATTCCGTATTAAAATACAACATGGAATCGGGCACGAACTTTGGCACTGACCTAATACTTCAAATAAAACTCTACAAATGTTACTAGTACACTATGAATCAGACTTGGGCATTCTTCGAATAGTAAATTTGAAAAGTATTTGATATCGTTATATATAGCTGGATATTATTATTGTTCACATGAAATTGACTTGTTTTTAGATTTTCTTCTATTTAGCTATCAAATGACATCATTTGTTATTTCATTGCAAATAAAATGTACCCAAGCCTGCTACGAATTATATGAGGAACTTTAGCAGCACTCTTACGGGTGATATATATCTCCTGACACTAAATGCATAACATTAATACATTATGCAACACTCACGGAACAGCAGTTCCAATAGCATTAGCTAATTTGCTGGCCATTGCTAATGCTACATCGGACAACACCGGGGCTGTACCACCTTCCAATGCATAATGAAAACCAACAAACGGTCTTTTGCCGGTTGCAATAACCAGATTGTGTTGAGGTGCACTTGATCTGTAAGACGCATTATATCCGCCGCATAACGAAGCAGTCATTAAATGATCAAAACTATTTACAGACGTAGTTCCGATTACTTCAGAATCATTTACAATATCCTGATTTCTATAGCCCCACTTCTTGTATGATAAGTTTGTGATTGGTGGTAGATCATCGCAATTTGCTTTCACTATAATAATAAAAATACTGTTGTAGATACGAGATAAATGTAATTCCGATTTATTTTATAATCTTATTGTTGCGTACCTCTGGCCAAATGATTTCTGCATGCTCGTAGCGTTGAAAACAAAGGAAAACCTTGCAGCACGCACAAAACACTATTGTAGATTACATGTACTTCTTCAACTACACCAGTATCGCCTGCATGTTTCGGCGAACGAAAAGACTGGCATTTTAATCCTATGACTGATTCGTTATGAAGTTGCTCTCCTAATAGTAATGCACCTGTCTGAATCGAGTACAGATAGTTTGATAATAGCAAAATAAATTGAGAATATTCGAAAATTTTTGCATTAGCTAGTGCATTCGCACCTTTAACCCTATGCACTGCGAGTTATTTTTCAATTTTGTTATCAACAACTTCCTACTATTTTAAGTGTTTTATTTGAAATTTACCTTAGAGGTCAGTTTCTTGACTGTTACTTATTTTAAACAATTTTGTTTACTAGTTATATTAAATATAGCTCTCAAACTTTGTTGTAATTTATATTTGTTTTTAACTAAAATATAAGAAATTAACTAAATAAAGGAAGAACCAAATACAATATAAAAACCTGTTTCATTAACATTTTTCTTTCTCTGATGTCGAGTTACGCTCAACAAAGGAGTGCAAAAGATTAACAATAAACGTCACTTACTTCAGTGTAGAACCTAATAAAACCAGTGTTGAAACCAACAATAATGCATGTCCAATCTGGATTACTGCCGCCGCTGGCTTTACCCAAAGAGAGTAGAGGTAAACAGATCACCGACGTTACCCATTCGCTAAAAAACACTTTCAATATATGGACATATTTTCAAACGAATTCGTAAAGTTAACAAGGCAGCGAACTTGGTAGGTAGCATAACAAAGACTTACTTTGGCTCTCTTGCTATTTCCCCATACCATATCATATGGAATTTGTTCTTTGTCTCATTGGGTTCTAAAGAATCCCATCTTGCTGATATAGAATTAAAATGTACATTGATTTATCAATCGCATCGCAGGAAATAATTGAAATAATGAGAATCCGATTGAACAAGGCTTAAAGGATTATATGTATAAATAATTGAAAGAATACGTACAAATTAATATAATCATCTTTGTATTATATGCCATTGCGAGAACATCTCCCGTCGACGACAGCGATATAAAACAATCTTGTAGCGGCAACTCATTTTGCGGAATGTCAACTGGAAACACGTAATATATCAACGTTTGACATTTCCAGTAGATGACAGAACGAAAAATCTGGGCACTCACATCTCTTGGAAGATTCTCCAAAAAGTACTTCCTTTATGTTACTCGTATTAATCAGATTCGCGATCCCCTTGATCTGGCAGGACATGTCTAATCGATTACATAAATAATAATAATCGTGCAAACAGCTCTTTCGATGTTCTATCTATCCGAGGATGGTAAATAGTATACGGTCGAGCGGTCGGTCAGGCTGAAAACAAGACGTTGACAAAGCTGATACGCATGTTCGATGGACAGCTAATACATTGGTGAATGTCGCATGTTTGCGAACGGGATAGTATATGTATTGCAGAGATTCTTCGTTTCACAGAATTGGCTAATCGCGAAGAAATAAACGTCGGCGAATATATATGTATTATCAGAGTTTCCGGCGTATCGATAATACCCGAGCGAAAAATGCGAATGCAGTAAGAAAAGGAACGATTACATGAATAGATAACGTCGCGTTACGATTCGTTTAACGCGGATGCAAAACGTTTCTTCCGTGCGAAACGTTTTTAAAGCGGAGTTTCGAGTCAAAATGGAGAACACGTGTTGCATGACATCACGTGACGTAATTCGCGACGTTTCGGAGAGAGCCGCTAGAATTTTCCCGATTGGCGGAGACAGATCGTTAGGGCCAATGGGACGTGCCGTTTCTCCGCAATGGTCCGCGTAACGTGTTCAGCCATTTTGTTATTATTTTCGAAAATCTTTAGGTTGGGTTTGAGGAGCGCGTAACGTGATCGAGTTTTCACGTTTCTCATTGATAGCCGCGACCGAAACGACACGAAACGACGCATGAGATTTAAAAAAGAGGGTTACAACGAACAACGGCCTCGGTGGGTATCGTACATTTACGCGTACGAGAAGCACACTCGCTGACGATCGTCGGGAGAAACGAACCAGAGACAGGAGAGGCGAGCGAGAGAACGTGCGAGAGATAGATAGAGTATAGGAGAGAAAGAGAGGGAGAGAGAGAGAGAGAAAGAGAGAGAACGAGACGGTGAGGAACAGCGAGAGAGTGTGTGAAACGAGGAACGAAATTGGTCGCGCGCGGGAATCAGCGGTTGTTGTGTGTTTGGCCTTTTTCTGCTTGTGATTTATTGCGAGAGATTGTGATTGCTGGTGCGAGACGTGTGTTTTTTTTACTTGAGAATTGAGAATCCACGTGCGGGAGTCGATGCGGTACGTTGAAACGTCGTTCGCGACACTTTTCTGCATCCGATAACGACGCAATGAGTAAAGTGCACCCGGACAACAAAAACCAACGAATCCCAATGATCCGTTTAACGATACTTTTACGCGGCCGCTGTTCTTCCTTTCCACGCGATCGAACGTACCACGTGAAACACTTTTCCGCACTGAATTTACTAACATCGTACATGATAAATCTCTACATAACCTTGTTTGTAATTGTCAAATGTAGGTTAGGTCGAACGGTCGCAGTGCGGTGACCTCCCTCGCGTACACGTTAACTGCGATTTCCTCGGTTATTATTGCTTCGGCTCGGTCGCGTTCTTTACACTGGGCTCGAGTTTTTTTCACCGGTGTCTTCGTTACCCGTCTCGAACCGGGACGCGGGACCGTTCTTTTACGGAAGCGAAACAATTAGTCGATGCTCTTGCCTTTTCCGAGTCCCTATTGTGTGTCCTGTTTCTCTGTAAAATCGTGCTGATTCGAAACAAATGTTTGTTCATCCTAACGAACCGTTTTGTAACAAATCAGTGGTCACAGTACGCTTCTATACTGTTCACTGTCTTGTTCAATTTAACAATCAGAACATTCGCTTTACCCCATTTTTATACATTTCCAGTCTTCTCGGTTTCTTTCTATTTTGGATTTGTGCCATTGTAAATATGGTACTTTCTAATGTTTACGCCTGATTATAGCTCTCTATGCGTTATATGCTTTTACTGCAACTGATCCCAATCGATTACATGGATGTTAATTGTTTTCAGATAGAGTGTATGAGAATTGAAAGGTTTATAATAAACAATGACAACTTTGGCAGAACAAGCATCCAAGCTTTTAGATTTTAATCAGAAGCTTGACATAACGCTTCTCGATAATGTAGTAGGTTGTATGTATAATGGAATAGGCGAGCAACAAAAGCTTGCACAGGAAGTATTAACCACACTTAAGGAACATCCAAATGCATGGACACGTGTAGATACTATTCTAGAATATTCACAGGTAATCTAGCATATTCTCATTCATTCTTTGTCTACGAAACACGAGTAAACTTTTATATTGATAGACACAAATGTTTCCATACAGAACCAACAAACAAAGTATTATGCTTTACAAATATTGGAACAAGTAATAAAGACACGATGGAAAGTATTACCACGAAATCAGTGCGAGGGTATAAAAAAGTATATTGTAGGGCTCATTATAAAAACCAGCAGTGATCCAGAAACAATGGAAGCACAAAAAGTTTACCTCAATAAACTCAATATGATTTTAGTTCAGGTAAGTGGGAACAAATTTCTCTTTAAGAAACGGAAATGAATATTAGCTTTCTCATATTAACCAAGTGTATTCTCCTTGTCCTTGCTTGTAGGTTTTAAAACGAGAATGGCCAAAAAATTGGGAATCTTTTATCGGTGATATTGTCGGGGCAAGCAAAACAAACGAAAGCCTTTGTCAAAACAATATGACAATTTTGAAATTGCTATCGGAAGAAGTATTTGACTTTTCTAGTGGACAAATGACACAAACAAAAGCAAAACACTTAAAGGACACGATGTGTAGTGAATTCTCCCAGATCTTTCAACTTTGTCAATATGTTTTGGATAACTCGCAAAATATTCCACTGGTATTGGTCACGTTAGAAACTCTCCTAAAATTTTTAAATTGGATCCCCCTTGGATATATTTTTGAAACGAAATTAATAAACACTTTAGTATTCAAGGTAATTTAAATCCTCTATTATGTTAATGTCCATGCTTGAATAACATCCGGTGCGATCATCGTTTTATCTTCTGTTGTAGTTCTTGAACGTACCCATATTCAGAAACGTCACGTTGAAATGCTTGACCGAAATTGCTGCTCTCACGGCGACAACATACGACGATGTGTTTGTAATGTTATTTGTTAACGTTATGAGACAGTTGGAGCAATTACTACCGCTCGAAACTAACATACGCGAAGCATACGCAGCTGGTCAAGATCAAGAACAGAATTTTATTCAAAACTTAGCGATATTTTTATGTACATGTTTGAAGGAACATGGCCCATTCATTGAGAAAAAACAGCTGAACGAAATGCTGCTCAAGGCGTTGCATTATCTATTATTGATTTCCGCAGTCGAGGAGGTCGAAATATTTAAAATTTGTTTGGAATATTGGAGTTCATTAGCGATCGATTTATATAGATTCGTGGCACCGTCACCAGTATTTGTCGCTAAATCGATAACAATCCCGTCTAGAAGACTATTCTATTGTCCAGTTTTGACGAAGGTGCGATACATAATGATCAGCAGAATGGCTAAACCGGAAGAAGTTCTTGTTGTAGAGAATGAAAACGGAGAAGTCGTCAGAGAGTTTATGAAGGATACCGACTCTATTAGTTTATATAAAAATATGAGAGAGACTCTCGTGTATCTTACCCATCTTGATCATCTGGATACCGATAGAATAATGACAGAGAAATTACAGAATCAAGTGAACGGCACAGAATGGTCCTGGAAGAATCTCAATGCAGTGAGTAATCTTTCACAGTGTCGTGTAATACATTCTTTTTATCAAAGAATTTAATTCAACTAACAATTTCTATGATTCTTTTGTTAGTTATGTTGGGCAATAGGTAGTATTTCGGGTGCTATGCACGAAGAAGATGAGAAACGCTTTTTAGTAACTGTGATCAAGGACCTTCTTGGTCTTTGTGAACAGAAGAAAGGCAAAGATAATAAAGCTATCATCGCTAGCAATATTATGTATGTAGTTGGGCAATATCCAAGATTTCTCAGAGCACATTGGAAGTTTTTAAAGACTGTTGTAAATAAACTATTTGAATTCATGCATGGTAAAAACATTTTATTATTAGTATGCAGTTACAGAAAGCAATGACATTGTAATAGCATTGCTTTTAAACGTGTCCAGTTCGCGTTACTAATAAACACTGCTTGTAGAAACACATGATGGTGTGCAAGATATGGCCTGTGACACGTTTATAAAAATAGCACTCAAGTGCAGGCGACATTTCGTGACAGTACAATTAGGGGAATCAGTACCATTTATTGAAGAAATTCTTTCTACAGTTAGTAGTATTATCTGTGACCTTCAAACACAACAGGTAAGATGAAGAGAATTGACAAACACACAATGTTAATGTTCAATCACTCGCACAGCCATCGGTGGGTCATTTTAGACTCGGACATTTCTATACTATATTAGAGTATACTAGAGAGTACAATAATTTTAAAAAGTTTACATTAAAAAATATTTATAAAATAAAGAGTTTTTTTTTATATGAATCCTCTTTCAAGTATTCAAACATCCTCGTCGCAATTTATACATTCTACATTTGTTGTCTTCCTTGAAACTGTAATTTTTCGGTCTAAAAAGACCCCTGCCTACTGCCGTGCGATTGTAAAATAGTGTAAAAATGCTTCTTACTAAATCTCTCTGTTCGAATTAGGTACATACCTTCTACGAAGCAGTTGGTTATATGATAAGTGCACAGACAGATACAGTAGTCCAAGAACAACTGATAGAAAAGTATATGCTTCTGCCAAATCAAGTTTGGGACGATATCATAAGTCAAGCATCTAAAGTAAGCGAACCGATGTAATGACATCGAATTTTATTATGCAACGAATCGAATATAGTTCGTTAATTAAAAACATTTTATTTTTTCAGAATGTAGATGTGTTAAAAGACCAAGAAGCTGTAAAACAACTTGGTAGCATTTTAAAAACAAATGTTAGAGCTTGCAAAGCTCTTGGGCATCCATACGTGATACAATTAGGAAGAATATATTTAGATATGTTGAACGTTTATAAGGTAAACTTCCAACTATAAAGTCTTAACACTTTATCTACCGATAGCCTATTAATAGGATTTTCAATCATTGTGTTGTACTAAAAGAAAGGATAAAAATCTTGTTTTTCATAATAATAGTAAAATAAACGAAACGATTAGATTTCATTGCTGGATATGACTCCTCAATTTACGATTGATAGCTCTATTTAATAGTTCGTAACCATGACCTTTCAAAAATTATGAAATAATGGCTGACAGATAATGTGTTAATATTAATGTTGTACAAAATTCTTACGTCAAAGAATGAATACTTAAATTGATTTTTGTTCAGGTTATGAGTGAAAATATAAGTGCTGCAATAGCTTTGAATGGTGAAGTAGTAATGGAACAATCTTTAATTAAGAGTATGAGAGTAGTGAAAAAGGAAACATTAAAATTGATCTCAGATTGGATCAGCAGAACGACCGATGAACAAATGGCAAGCTTTGTTTCTTCATTCATTACAGACAATTTTTGCGATTGAAATACTGTTGTATTACATGAAAATATTGTCCGCGATTACAGGTTTCAGAAAACTTTATACCACCGCTATTAGACGCTGTGTTGTTGGATTATCAAAAGACGAATGTTCATTGTGCTCGAGAACCAGAGGTGTTGAGTGCTATGGCCATTATCGTAAATAAATTAGAGGACTACATTACCTGTGAAATACCGAAAATATTTGATGCTGTGTTTGAGTGTACTCTAGAAATGATTAACAAAGATTTTGAGGAATTCCCTGAACACAGAACGAATTTCTTTTTACTTCTACAGGTATCTGTGCCAAAAGATTAAACGTCTCTATATCCTTCTTTACAGTTATGTATATAGTATTTAATTCTTTTCCGTTTTAGGCTGTAAATATGTATTGTTTCCCTGCATTTCTTGTAATTCGACCAGCACAATTCAAACTCGTTCTCGACTCGATCATCTGGGCTTTCAAACACACGATGAGAAATGTCGCAGATACAGGGTTGCAAATACTTTATCAACTTCTACAAAACGTCGAAAGCGAGCCGGCAGCTCAGAACTTCTATCGAACATATTTCACAGATATTCTTCAACACATATTTAGCGTAGTTACAGACTCATCTCATATAGCAGGTATAGTTATATAAACATCATTCGAAGTAACTTATTAATTTAATCATTATTTTCGTGTAATTAATCTATTGGTACGAATATCTAGGCCTTACTATGCATGCCACTATCCTGGCGTACATGTTCTCATTGGTTGAACTTGGACGAATTCAGGTGCCATTGGGACCTATACCAGACAATGTATTATACGTTCAAGAATTCGTTGCAAGATTGCTTAAAGCAGCATTTCCACACTTGACTGATAATCAGATTAAAATCACTGTACAAGGTTTATTTAATCTTAACCAAAATATCCCAGCATTCAAGGAACATCTTAGAGATTTTCTTGTTCAAATTAGAGTAAGCGTTGACGATGCTTTTCGTTATTTTTTATCGCGGTCATATCGAAGAGAATACATATTATGTTCGCGTTTATTCTCACAGGAGTACACCGGTGAAGATGACTCTGATCTCTATTTGGAAGAGCGGGAAAATGCGTTGCGATTGGCTCAGGAAGAGAAAAGACGACAACAAATGGCCGTTCCGGGACTACTTAATCCTCACGACATACCAGAAGAAATGCAGGACTGAATTGTCAGTCGTCTTCGTTACTTCTTTCCTGCACATCTCAATGAGAAACATTCTGTTACAGAGACTATCGTATCTTTTGATCTGCAATTTCCCCCACATGTACCACAACTACCATCAAAATGGATTTACGTCATTATATACTTTTTAAAGCCAAGATTACAATATAACATTCTTGTTAAGGAGGTAAGCCCGAAACGTGGTAATTGTTTGTCTGTTATGCGATTTTAATAGAATTAAAACTTCTGTTGTGGGTAACAAGTGAGTGTGTGCTGAACAATACTATTTAATGTAATAACAAAAAAGGAACATAACGAAAGAAAGAAAAGAAAAAAAAACAATTTTTAAATACCGATATTTAAGAAAAAATTTACTACGAATTCGAGGTGGTGTACGAATGGATGCGCACTGAAAGCGTTTGATAACGATGGAACAATAAATACACGTGGTAGCTATATTTGTTGTTCGTAGAAAGAAAAATTCTGTTGCCTATTTTTATACATAAGTTATGCCTATGTGATTCACGATTGTTTGAAAACAGTTACATGTATTATATTATAAATCTCGTTCAGTTGTAATTATTAATCGATAATCGTACTGCGACAGAGTTCAATTTTGATATAGTACCTAGGGGATGCTGCTTTCTAAGATGCATTAAATTTAAATTGGGATATCTTGAACATATTATATATGTATGCATAAAATAGTATTGTTTCAACAAATTTAGAGGATGTTACACGTATATGTGAGTTTTTATCTGCATAAAGTTGTATGGTAATGCTATTATTATTACTATATATAAATATATAGAAATATAGATATATATGATACATTGCAAGTCACATGGAGGAATTTTGTAAATTAAACGAAACTTCACACATCGCATTTTTTAGGCTTCACTTTTTCTAATAATTCCTATGTACTCGTAGATTTATTATAAAATATATTCAGGGTAAAATAGTATATATTTTGTTATATTTAACAAATACAATTTATTTGAAAAAGAAAAATAAGAATTCTAAAAAGTCTGGATCCTTTTAATGTGTCAATGTATATTCTTTGTCGAAGTATTCTTGCAATTTCAAATCATTCACACATATATATTTATATATATATAAATATAAATTTTTATATATATATATAAATACATGTATTTTACACATTTTGCTTTATGGGGGAAATAGCTATTACTATATCTCTTAACTGACACAAACTATTGATTTCTTTTTTTCATGAAATGTTCTTTTATCTAGTTCGTTTTAGTATGCAAATCAGCTCCTCAAGAATAGATGTTTATTTGCTAACAGTTTTCTAAATGCAATTGTGAAGCATTTGACTGAATATAGATAAAACGAAATAGTAAAAAATAAATATTTTCCATAAGTGTTGTATCCTTTCTACAATGTGCAGTATAGAATTATATTAGTCGAGATTCAATGTTGTTCGAGGTTTGAACATTTCCAAATTGTTTTCAAATGCGACATTCTGTTAACCGTTTCTTTTTGTAGATATTTCTTTAGATCTTTCTTTAGTCGTAATAATTTCTTCTAACAACAGTTCTAAAATTTTTTAAGTACTCTTTGGAACCCAAACATGAAAGAAAGGCAGATTTTCTCTGATCGTTCGAGCTTGCCTCCTTCAACATAAACGCTACAGGTGCTTCGACTTACAAATCACAAATAATCTTGACTTAATACGTGTTTATCATTGGTACATGGTCTATAGACAAAAAAAAACTGTGAAGGTAGTAATGACTAAATAAATTTTATAAAAAAAAACAGATGGATACTGAGAAACTCTTTGAGAACGTGACGTGTTACAAGAATGCAGAAGAAGATGTAAAACGTTTGGCGCGAATTAAAAGAATTGTTTTCCATCGTTCACGAACATTGAGAATTGCTTTTATCGTGCAATCGAATTCATTGCTCGTGAATAGGCGATTATTAGCCGCAAAAAAAGGAAAAAAATACTTACCGCTTGTGTAGCACTGTTATTTTTTTCTCAGAATTACGAAAAGTGAGAATAAAAATCAATGCCGCCACAGGAACGAAACAGATGTGCGTACCGTTATTGCATTTTTATGAAAACATCAACGATTTGTATCATACAAGAAAAAAAAGATGAAAGAAAAATGAATCAATGAGTGTGTAGCTTTGCTTGGAACCTTGAAGCCATTACATTTGATACTATGCGACTCGGGTCTCAAGCTAGGCCGCTATGACTGCAAGACAGAAGTAAACCGAACAATAGCAACTCAAAGGAAAAAGAATCAATGCCATTTTTTATTTCGTTCTCCTCATGGGAATACTGTATTTATTTGCAACCGCTATTGCAACAAAAAGGGAGGATAAATTTGACAGTAATTTTTTTCACAGGATTCGTAGTATACAAACACAGACATTACACACTTTGTAAAACTTTTGTCGCAAAACAAGAGAAAGAGGAAAAAATATTATTTGTATGGATAGATGTAATAAGTTACAAAATGTATTTAGTCATACATAGTTGTATGTGATAAGACTACATGTAATGAGGAAAGTGCTTAAAGAGTCGTAAGATATCGAAGTAATAATCGTATCTAAAATAAATCTGCCACTAAATGTTTTTATAAGCTGTTCGTTTGTTATAAGAGAGTCCTAAATTTAGCAAGAGGTTTTTACGGTATAAGTAATTTTGGACGTAAATAAGTACAGCTAAGACACAGAAAAAAACGGGGACCAAAAGTAACCGTTATGTCCAAAATTTTTATGAAAAGGAATCAATAGAAATTGTTTTCTCATTTTAAGTTGAGGATAATAACCATACAATGTAAAAAGAAATTTAAAGCACCACACGATTAAAAAATATGTACTATTTTCAAATGTTTTATCGTTGGCGACAGCTATTACTGATTAGAGGAATTTATTTTGGTTACAAAAATGTAACAGCGATTATTAGTTATTCGAACCAAAGAGTGTACATAAAAAATAAATTAAAAGACCGAAAATTTAATTGGTAGAATGCATCTATAAAACAATTATGTGCGATCGAAGTTATATAAATTTCCCTCACTGACGATCATTGTGATTAATCAAAATAAATTTCCCTTATCGATGACTATCGGCAATGAAAAATTTTTTTCGGTTTACAATTCTTTTTTACAACAAAAAAATTCAATCAAAAAGATAATTGTTTTTGTTCATGTTGGTTGTAACAGTTATGGTCCCCGAAAAAAACAAATACGTGTTTTCTTCTCTCTCTCTCTCTCTTTTTTTTTAGTTTTATATCCAAACATTTGCTGACTGGAGTGTATTTTCTGAAAAAAGCAAACGGAGGAAGTGAATTTCTTTTCGAAATTAGTGCATCGTGTTGAGAGAAACAACTGGCAAACTATAGTTTTTTTGCATATATATATATATGCGAAACCATAAGTACACCTTTACGAGTTGTGAATAATATTGTGTATTGCATTGTTCTTAGAAGAAAAAATGATTTACATACGAAACATTGATATCAATACGACTAGACGACATCTGATTGGTTTCTAAATTCTGCAGTAAAATACGTGAACACCGCGATTTGATTTCTAATTAATGCACGGTAAAAAAAGATATTTTAACATCTATGTTTATGGTTGCAATACGTAAATGTAGTTTCATTCAATCGGGATTTAACGAAATGACAGTCTCTTGCTCTCCCTAGGATTTTGTTTAACTCGGCGAAGTGTTAAGAAATAGATTTTGTAAGCTGCTAAGTGATGGCATTAATCTTATAAGTTGTCGGGGATCATGTGACATAGTTGTGAGTACTGAGTACATAGTTACGGAATGGTCTGTCACGCATGTTTGAATGAGTGGATGTGTAAGTTAAAAAGTTCTACCAGTTATTCATTATAACGACAAAAATATGTAAAGAGTTTAATAATACTTACTAATAAAATAAAAAATGCCACTATATTAATGCTTCGTATCCTCGATGAAATTGTCATGTGCGAATTATTAGCATCTAATAAGTGACATGTGCACAAAACAAAAACTTTCTTGTTATTCGTATCATTTTCTATTTTCGCGAATTTATTTTGTATATTATCGACACTCAAAAATCTCATGCAAAACTATATAGAACTCATGTATGCGACCTATATTTATTCTCATTAAACCATTTTTATAAATTTCCGTTGAAATTGTTTTATATTCTCAGATCATTTCCGAATATTTGCTATTGGAACGGGTAATGAATTGAATTATACATTATTCTTTCACCTACCAAGGTACATGAAATATTCGAATCTAAATTCGATTTGAATTTGAAATGTGTTCGAAAATAATTTTCAATGCGTTTAACACATTTGCTACTAGGTGGCAATTCCGTGATAAAGCGAGTGATTTGAAATATCATAATTTTATCTATCGAAAATGTTTTGAATGAACGCACAGGAAGTTCATTAACATATTCAAAATACTCAATAATAAATTCTAAGCGAATTCTTCCTTTTTTCATTCATTATCAATACACAAGATGGCGCTGTACTCACCTTTGTGTTTTTTGGATCACCAGGAACGGGACGTACAACTGATTTTACTATCTACGTAAAATCCAAGAAAACAAATAATTCATAAATATACAAACCTAACCTGATCTAACTATTCTCACGCATGAAACAGCTATGAGGTAAAAGTGGGTGACATTTAACCAATTGACGCTTTAGTTAAAGTAAAGTTGTAAAAAGAGTGACAAAAAATGGAGCGTGGAGAAAGTACAGAAGATAAAACAAGAGAAGGCGCATCTTCGAAAGTATTTGTATTCTCCGCACCACTTAGTCCTCCTAGCGGTATAAATTCCGAGGTTAATACAGACACCTATACCTTTAGTTTCATTAATACAGAACCGTTGGATACGTCGGTTATTAAGAAAAATGTTTTTACTTTTGCTACACCGACGTCAGTGTCACAGCCGAATCTTCTGAATGAACCTAAGCATCAGTCGAGATCATCCGAGAAACAATACAAACCTAAAATATTAAGGCATACGTACAAACCTGCTGTTAATGTCTTTGCTCAAGCTCTTAAGGATACCACGATGTACGAACAGTTAAAGAAGAATTCTCGATCGCAAGTTGCTAAAATTAATCCAGAAAATTCAATAACTTGCACCAGTGTACCTCAGTCTTTGCTAACAAAGGTAACAGCAAAAGAATACTTTATGATGTTTGGAAATCTTTCAAGGATCACTATTCGTCCCAAGAAGCAAATAATTACAGTTGCCTATGCCACCAAAGAAGAGGCAATTGTCGCTTACAATCAAAGCGGTGAGTACTATGGGGAGAAGTTTAATGTAGAATGGACCAAACTAACCTTATTACCAAAGTCTCCAACCAAACGGAAAGAATCGCATAAGAATATGGTATCAAATTTTATCAACGACGACGAGCTCCAAATGGAATTAGATGCTATGAAGAATCTAGCATACAATGTACATGATAGAGATAACTCTGATTATTTGAATTGCACTTCGATGAGTAAAAACAAGGAAACACAGAAGATCAAGGGTGCCCCAAAGGTAGCATCTAGGGCTGAGAAAGCAGCTGCTAAAACCGAGAAGCATAAAATAGACAGTCTAATATCAGAACTGTTACCCAATGCTAGCATTGAAGAAATGCAAAAAATAATTCGTCAACCAGCCTATACCTCGGAAGACAAATACAAGGTATTAGAAGCAAGAGATCGACTGATGCGTACAAAGCAAACTAAATCGCATACACTGGCTGCTGCTAAAGCAATGGTTGGGATATGCCCTGATATGTGTCCTGAAAAGGAACGTCTAATGCGTGAGTCAAACAGACAACTCGCGTTGTATGAACAACTTGAAAGCAACGAGTATAAAATAAATCATGCGATTGCTGTGAAACAGTATTCCAGGTCTTCGGCGGATCAAGAGGAACCGATGGCGCATGATCTAAGACCTGTAAAATCCTTGAAAATGACTATGAGTTACTTGCTTCATGAAATAGCAAATCTTTGCGACGAAGAAGGTACAAACTTGGGAGACTGGTATCATTTCCTATGGGACAGAACAAGGGGAATTCGAAAAGATATAACACAGCAAGAACTATGCTGCACAGATAGTGTTGAACTAGTCGAACAATGTGCTAGGTTTCACATAGTCTGTTCTGAAAGGCTCTGCGCAGAAGAACCATCTGTTTTCGACAAAAAGATCAACTCTGATAATCTGACGAAATGTTTGCAAACATTGAAGTACATGTATCACGATCTAAGAGTGAAAGGGATAAATTGCAAGAATGAACCAGAGTTTCGGGCATATATCATTCTACTGAATTTGAACAATAGCAATTTTATGTGGGACTTACAAAGGCTTCCGAAGAGCGTGCAAAGATCTCCAGAAGTTCAATTTGCACAGAATGTTTACTCTGCTTTGGAGTCAAATAATTACTATAAATTCTTTAAGCTCGTTTGTAAAACAACGTATTTGAACGCTTGTATCTTGCTTAGGTACTTCAACCAAGTAAGATTAAGGGCATTATCAATAATAGTAAAGGCTTATTGCAGGACTGCAGCAACGGCATATCCGTTGTACGAATTAATTGACATTTTAGGCTTTGAGGACGAACACGAAGCTATTTACTTCTGCGAACAAGTGGGATTACATGTTGCAAGGGATGAACTCCATGTTCTATTGAGTAGACAAAATTTCTCAATGTCTGTAATAAATATGAAGCAAAACAGAGCTTGTAATGTGATAGAATCTAAGAGGAAAATGAAGCAGTTGTCTATCGGAGAATGCATAGCAGGAGAAAAAATGCCAGAGAGAAATTACAAGTATCACACTCCACATAATAGTTTCGATGAGCATGGATATTTATTATCGGACTCTATCAATGCAGAAGACCAAAATAAGAACGATGTTTGTACTCCGAATGATCCCTACGAATATATTGACGAAGACATGGTTGAAACTGAGAAGTCTGACATAGTCCCTGAGAAAAATCAAAATAAACCTGAGAGTACTGACTACAGTACTGAGTATAGAAATGTATTTACTACGACCAGTGCGAGCAGTAATTTTAATACAAACATCATTACACCTCAGACGACTAGTACAAACATATTTTCAATGCCCAAGTCTCAAGTGCCAATCACAGAGTTTCAAGAAAAACAGGAAGGTACAAACATATTTGGTTTTCTACCAAAAGAGGAAAATACCGTATTGGAAGCTAGTAGAACTAATGAATCGTCTATTTTTGGTAACCCATTTAATGCTACGTCGGCGACTGCAAAATCATCTAATGTCTTCTCACAATCATTGGAGCCGCCACCACCACCATATAACAGTAGCGGTTCACCATTTACAGTAGCTGCAAACAAAAGTACACTTTCGATAGCCACACAGGGAAATGTATTCATGAAAAATGTAACGTCTTCCTCAATATTCTCGAATGTGCAAACTGTTCCAAAATTATCAAGCATCCCTGCTGTAACTGATAGTAACAATAGATTAAAAGAAGCTCCAAACATTTTCGCTCGTCCGAATCCATTGGAAGAGAAAGCAAAAGTTGAAAATGCAAAATCAGAGGAGAAAATTTCTGCAAAGAGGATGCAACAAATTGATGAACTTGCAGAGCAAATTTTGAATGATGTCGAGATGGAAATTGTTGAAAATTCTTGTTCTAGACTTGTCGACGAAGAAATGGCCAGAATGAATACCCGTCATAAATCAAGCGAGAACATCATGAATGAAATTTTGTCTGAAATTACTCGGGAGATATGCGATAGTATTGTACAAGAAGAAATTATTAGTTCACGAAAATTACACGCATTGTCGACGAAAATGAAAAAACGAACAGTCATAAAATATTTCAATATATGGAAGTTCAACATTTTAAAAAGGAAACGACAACGGAAATCGCTGGATAATACTCCAGTATGGTTGCAAAAGTATTCCAGTGATGAATGCGCTAAATTATTATATTCGAAAAACCAGGATTTAGTTATTGAAAACATGTGTAGAAGACGAGACAAACCCAAAGTTTTCAAATCTTACATTGATTCTTTGTACAAAGTCGAACTCGTAATTTTAATGGGCATTAAGGAAAACTTACGGACTCCAGAGATGAACATGCTTTCGAACTATTATTGGAAATTAGTCATTTCCTGGCCAGACTTGTTCAATAAGCCTGTTGTATGGCATCATAAAAAAATAATGAATCAGTATCTCTGTCCCGAAGATTATACCGTGAATCCGATTATAAAAACGCATCGAGCAAGTCCACTTGAAACTTTGCATATTTGTATTCGGAATTTCGAGGGTCTGATCAGCGATCATAATTTAGTAGGTTCGGATGCTCTCCTTTTCATAGCAAGCGCTACCGAGAATACAAATGCCGTTACAAAACGTTTAACGAAAACTATATTATCAAGAGATAGACTTATGCCTATTCCTCTAGTATTCCTCATTTTGGGTGATGAAAATTTTAACACGCGAGACACAGAAGTGGTTTCCATGTTAGAAAAATTATTAAATGCTGGATATTTATCAATTTATACTATCATGAAAGGGAACGATTTAAATGAGGAAAAGGTCTTGAATATGACGCAAAGTGCCATATTCTGGCTGTCTATAAATAAATCACCTAAAAATCCTTTGGAAATGGACTATTTGGAAAATATTTGTGATATTTGTTTAACAGATGAACTATGGCTAAGGTAATCAACAAAATATACTTTTATTTGCGAAAATTTATTATTGTTTCTAATATTGCTTTTTTTACAGGCTACAAGATGACTCGTCCTTCAATAATAAATTATTTTACGCGCTGAGGAAGCCCAAATTCATCATAGATCTACACAACGAAGCAATCACTCATCTAATGGATATAATACTGCATCCAGAATCGTTTATGTATACAAAATTTGCTCCAGAATTTAAGAAATTTGTTAAAAACGAGTATATGATGCCATGTGGCTACGAGTACTTCGACGATGGTTGGAAAAAGGAGGAGTATAAAGCAAGAATAGCAGATGTGTTAGATTCTTTTAAATTACCACAGTGGAGGTGAGTTACACTGTAAATTTTATTAAACTAATATAATAAAATTGATTTGTGTATTACAGGTACGACTGGCCATTGGATGATGACAACACGTTTCATCAAAATGTAACAAATTACTTTAGAGAAGTATTGAGCAATATTGATGGCGACGAAGCATCGTGCAGCTTATTTGACAGTTTATTCTTTACATCTGGTATGCTAACCGTGACGAACTTTATCGATGTTCTACTACATATCGTTAAGAGTAGGGTGAATTCTATCGATAAAGATTTGAAAGTGGTTTATAATAAGAATCACATAAAGCACTTTCGATCGTCACCGTGGTGGTTTAAATCGGATATATTCAATGCATATAAAGTTACGATGCAAGATTTAAATGTAGAAAAACATGAAATGATAAATAAAATGACGAGCATCACGAACGAATCAATCACGAAAAGAAGAAGAGTATTTATGGATGAAGAAACAAAAGATGCTAAAATCGATCCATTAGCTGAATTCTGCGAGTATAGTCAGACCCAAGTAATGGAGGTGCATTGCATTTCGAAAAAGGTAGAGGATCGTTTAAAAGTTCATCAAGAACAAAATAATTTATTTGAAGAAAAGCTAAAGAATGCATTGTACAGCTAAATTAAATTTACTTAATAGCATATAAATATATAATTGTTTTTGATCCTCGAATTGATCTTAGTGCCACGACGACTGTATTTTATGGTATTTCTTTTATGTATAGTAAGGTTTATAATGTAAGAATGTAAGTAATAGATTCACGTTAGTTTATTGAAAGAAGATCAAGTTACAAGATTTCGCTAATTACAATGTACAAAAAAAACTTTCCCATACAATATTTATTATAAAAATTATGGCATAGTTTTTTTATATAAAATATATATATATATATATTTTTTTTTTTTCATTATAACTGTTTATAAATACACAGATACGAAACACGTTAAATTTTGTATTATATTATTTTATTTGTTTCTTATGATTAGACTGCGGGTGTTTAAGCAGTTTTCAAGTTTCGTCGACAAATTTGAAGAAGGTGGTACCAAATAAAATACTATTTTTAATGGGAACAGCCCTTTTAGATCTAACACAAATAAAAATTCTATCAAATTTTATATTCTAGCCTTTTTGGAACATTTTCATGAGCCATAAATGTATGAAGATCCGCAGTCTACTTATGATTAAATTTAATTGTAAATATATATATAATAGATGCACTTTATATAAAACATTAGATTTTGCGGAAAAGAGTATGTATTTTTCAAAAAATTTTAATTCGTTTGAAATTCACCGAAACTTTAACGCAAGTTTGAGAATGCGCCTTTATTTGTACAACGACCTCTGACGGGATGTTAGCCAACGAAAGCCTTTGAATTTTAACGGAACTTTTTAAATACCATTAAACAAGGCCATTCAAGTCTCTGAGGAAGCAGTGTTTCGAGAAAGAATTTTGTTATTTTGTGTAAAGAAGTATAATATTTTGAAGTATACGTCGACGATAAGAGCCATTCTAATTCAAGCAAATTAGAATAATCATAAATGAACCGTTTGCGTGAAAGATTTTCGTTTCATCGTTGACCACATATCTCGGTACAATACATTATTTACAATATAATGTTTAATGCTTTCGGCGTTACGGTTCGATCAATTTCTACATCAAATAGAAGTGGAGTGTTTCGTCCTAGACCTGCTAGAGGACTCATCAGTAAGACTATTCAAACCCGAATCATAACGGTTCATGCCTCCTTCAGCTATATTTATTTGATGTAGAAATTGATCGAACCGTAGCGTCGAGAGCATTGAACATTACATTGTTAACAATAATACGATCGAGATAAAGAGACATATTTATCAATACATTATTTAGTCTAGCAAGTTTAGCTTTTACGTATCGTAAGATTCGAAAATGTCGCATCTAAAGTACATGAAGGAAATGAACAATTTAACTAGAATGGATGAAAATATTAAAGGACCGCTTCCTCGCTGGCAGAAGAAATGTTTAGAATCATCGAATTCAAGGTGAGTATATTAATAAATCATTCAACTATTTCTATTTTATTCAAAATCTTCATACATGTTTCATTATTCCTTTATTCGTGCAGTGTTAATCTCAGTAGCTCTAATCTAAGTATGTCCCGGAAACTTACGAATGTTACTACAGGAAAAACGCCAACGAAAAAGAATGAAAATCGAGCTAAGAAGACTCCCTCAAAAGGTTCAAAGAAATCACCAAGTATGATATAATTTTTACAACTATAAGTAACAATTTCTAGCTGAAACTAAATATTTTAACAGGTCGATCCACACCCGCTAAGACACCTAGTGGCGGTGACAGGTTTATTCCTTCAAGAGCAACTACTAATTTCGATCTTGGACATTACAAAGTTTGTATCCCTTGATGTATAATTTATTTCAATAATTCTATGAACTCCTGTGCAAACATTAAATCCAAATAATTCTACATTGTAGCTCCAACAGCATGCGAATGCAGAGAGAGACGAGGAGAAACAGGATAACGTGAGTCCTTCCAAGAAAGAAATGCAGCGTCTTATGAGTGAAAATTTGCATGGCTGTGATATTAACAATATGAGAGTTTTATCTTACCAAAATAAAGCCCCTGCTCCTCCAGAAGGATACCTGAATCCATTACGGGTTGTCTATAGTCAGAGTAAGACACCAGCTAGCGTTAAATCATCTACTAGATATATTCCACAGGCCCCTGACAGGATCTTAGATGCCCCAGAAATTGTTGATGACTATTGTACGTGCTTCTCTACATTTTCTTTTCTGCTAATTTCAAAGAATTCATTTTGACCAGTAACATTTCATGTGCATTTTAGATCTGAACCTGATTGACTGGTCAGAAAGTAATATCTTAGCTGTAGCATTAGGTGCTAATGTATATTTATGGAATGCTGTAACGGGAACCATAGAACAGTTGTTCGAATTAGAGGGCAACGATTATATTTGTTCCGTTGCATGGATTCAAGAAGGCCCTTATTTAGCTGTAGGTACAACGGTAGGAAATACAGAATTATGGGACTGCAGTCAACAAAAGAGAGTACGTGTAATGAATGGTCATGCAGCTAGAGTAGGTTCTCTTTCTTGGAATTCGCATATTTTGTCAAGTGGGTGCAGGTAAGGGTCATCTTATAGCACAGTTAAATTATACTAGTAGTAATAAATTGATTTATTAATCATGGTTGCTTGTATTTCGATTTCTAGAGCAGGACAAATCGTGCACCACGATGTTAGGCAAAGGGATCATGTAATATCGTCTATAAACGCCCATGCTCAGGAAGTATGCGGTTTAAAATGGTCACCTGATGGAAAGTATTTAGCAAGCGGCGGGAACGATAATATGCTACAAATCTGGCCGTCAATTTCCGGACAAAATCATACTCACACGCAACCGATTTATTCATTGAATCAACATCAAGCAGCCGTGAAAGCACTGGCATGGTGTCCATGGCAAAATAATATTCTTGCGAGTGGCGGTGGTACTGCTGATAGAACAATTCGATTTTGGAATTGTAATACGGGTAATTGTAACGAAGTACTAATTACCAGAGCTGTGCGGTCAAAATTTTATTCGGTATCGGGACAGGTTCTTGAAAATTTTCGGTCTCTCAAATATATTGAGACTCCTGATGATTTTCGGGATTCTCAAATATATTCCGGACTCGCAATAATTTTCGGGATTCCTAAGAATATTAGAGATTCTCGAGCATATTTGAGAATCCCGATATATTCGAGAACCCGTTCCCGAATAAACTTCTCAACCCGACATTTTGGGGCTTCTGCACACCTCTACTATCTACACAATAAAATAGAGTAACCGATTTACATGTATCTCTTTTAATAACAGGTGCATGCTTGAATACGATTGACACTAAATCACAAGTGTGTTCTCTGCTTTGGTCAACAACGTACAAAGAAATTGTGTCCGGCCACGGATATGCGCAGAATCAATTAATCATATGGAAGTACCCAGGTATGACAAAGGTTGCAGAGCTTACAGGACACTTTAGTCGTGTGTTACATTTGGCTATGTCTCCCGATGGCACCACGATACTCAGCGCTGGTGCTGATGAAACATTAAGACTATGGAAATGCTTCCAACCGGATCCGCACAAGAAGAAGGAGCCCAGCGAAATGAAATCCGTTCCTTCTAGACTGAAGCAATCCATTCGATAAGAATTTTATGCTTATAGGAGAAATAAACTTTTTTATTCATGTTTTAAAACGAGCTGAAACGCAACCAATCACCTCCATTTCAACAGCAAAGGTTCGAAGGAACCCTTTCATTCGCTCGTTGGCAATCATAATTGACGTAAATTGAGACACTTAGTATCTAAAAGTACTGAATTTTATTTTATATAGTTCCAGAGCACAGATAATTGATGCGAGTAATGTAACTGTAATGTAATGTAACGCGAGTAATGACTCTTAATGTAACAACCTAAGAGATTCTTAAGTAAAAACTATTTTTTTATTGTATTTGAATAAAAGTGTCTTATAAAAGTATACATTTTTATTGGAATTAGATGGTATTCGTAATGTATTTAAGTTACCCGTGTTTAATGTCTTGGATCTTGATTTATAGCTGTTTATAACTGAATGATATGTATCAAGATGTAATTTCAACCCCCACCCTTCCTACTCTAGCATTCAAGTCTTCAGGTGAGAATCCTTTGACCCAACCTGTCCTTAGAAGCACAAGACGAAATAAATGTCTGATGTGTGATGCACAACAAGCAACAACATACTAATTCAATAGACATTTAGATATATATATACATACTTTGATAAAGTGCATTTTATTTTATTATAAAATATTAAAAATTACATTATATTCAGTATGGATGACACAAACTTTAAAAACACATCCACAAAGTCACAATGTAAATATAGTGATCAAATTTGTGCTGCAGAAGGTACACCAGATGATAATGAGCATGACTGGTGGGCAAGTGATAGTGGATCCTGTACTGGATCATATTATTCAGACACAGACAGGTACAGAAAATTGTTTAAAAATATTGTATCAGTTTCTAATGAAATATATTTTTGTGATGAGATTATAATGTTTTTGAATACAGTTCTGCTGCAGAATGGGAGTCAGAAATAAGCCCTACCGGAGAATTATTTTACATAGAATCTGCTGCAGAAAGTATAGTCGATGGTCAGTCTTTGTACAATGAATCGGAGCATGATTCTCAACCAGAGCTGACAAGACGCCGTAGCACGAGAGCTGGGAAACTTATGAGACTTATAAGGCGTAAAGAAAGCAAAAGATGGAGTACAAGAAATAAGAAAAATTATTCTAGTACTACGTCCAACAGTATATTGAATCCTGGGAAGGAAGGAAGTACCACTAAGGAAGTTACTTTCAGAGATTTTCAAGTGAATGTGCTTTTATTGTTGTTTAAGCATTCTTGGAAACAGTATATGCTTTACATAGAAATATATAAATGTTTCAGGCTGGAGAAATTCGAGAAGTCACGCTATGGGTTGATCCGGATAGAAGACATAAATTAGGAAGACGAGCTACATTATGCGAAGCTTATTTTGGAATCACTCCAGGTGTATTCTCAGACAAAACAAGAGTTATGGTAGCTGGATTTATACCGGATGGAGAAGCAATGAAAAATAAGAATATTAAAATTGGTGACTGGTTGAGAAGTGTGAACTCGACTAACATCACATATCAAAACTTAGATCATATATTATCTGAAGTAACCGTTGCAACAAATGTAAGAATGTTGATTACAACAACAGTAAAAAATAATTATGTGTGTACTATAATTTTTGTTTCTTGCTTAGGTAACATTAGAGCTGCAAAGAGTTGCAGGCATTGATGTAACAGAAAAATTACCTGAATCAAACAGTCCTAAGGTAGTTATAATTTTATTTAATGTATGTACAATATCATTTTTAATATTTTTCGTTATTAGCAATCCATATTGGTACAAAGACTAATGAACAAGGAGGAAAGCAAAGACCTGATGCAATCTCTTATAAATTATCCACTTGGGGTTCTGTATCTGAGAACCACAGAAATTTCAGAAATGGGACCAGAATTGCAAGGTGTTCTTTACACATTCCCTCGGTCAGAAAATAAAAGTACTCAATCTGTTTTGTGCACAACAAGAGGAGCTTTTATAACTCTTAACCACTTGTTACCAGGAATAACGGGATCACAGCCTTCTAGGTATTAATTATTAATCTTACAAATAGTTGACGAAATTTTTATAATATGCATAAATCGTCTTTTATAATGTAACTTTTATAGTACTACTATAGAGGTGGCAAACGAAGAAGTTCACATTGTATATGTGCCGAGAAACGATGAATTACTTTTAATAGCGTTACCAAAAAAATGGTGAACAATATTTATTATTTATTATTTATTAAATAGCAATAAACTATTTATTGATTGTTAATGTTTGCAGTTGCAGTCTCGAGGAAGCTGTAAGTTTATCGCTCGATATAGTCAGAACCTTGGAATTCGTACATCAATCGCTAACAAATTGTTTCACGCCCATTGGAAACCATTCTTCTTTAGATCACTTTTTTATTTTGTGTCTCGAACAATTACTAGATTTAAAAAAATTTGCAAACAATGTAGGATTGCCCGACTGTACTATGAAAATTAACAATAATATCGAGAGCATGGAAAGTTACAAATTTAGGAGCACTTTCTCAGTAGCAAATTCTATAGAGTTGTCGAGAGATGCACAGATTCAGATTGATGCTGCCTTGAGTGAAATGGAAGCTATGGATTATAGGGATTGGGTATGTACGCGCAAAGAAAGCGAGAAAGCAAACAACTAACGTGGCTTTTCTTTTCATAGAATGAAGATCCCATGGACTGCCAAAGACTATATACGATTTTAGGTAGCTGTGTATATCATAAAGAATATCTTCTCGGTTCCCATTTAATGCACAGTGATTTGATCGAAGTCAACTCTTATCTTCGGCACAATTGTCTCCTAAACTTAGTGATGAACGAGCCTGTGAATAATCTTGTTATTTGGACGAAAGTTTATCCCTCGTCGTGTAATCGGGGAAATTTGGATAATAGTAAAAGCATCCAACCACTGGTTCCTAATGGAAAGTGGTTTTTACTTGTTGTTGGATACGGATACGACTTACTAGCAGTACTTCTGGAATCTGGTGGCTGTACAGCAAAGTAATAATACCATTACTTAATTGTAATTCATTGTTAACTTCCCGATTTTATAGGGAAGTTACTGTAATTTGATTTTATTAAATTATTTCTAGTTCTATAAATCTAGATGTAGCGAAACCATTGGCCCAGATGTATTTTATGTAGAAGAAGCACAAGAAACTTTAAAGCATATACAAAAGATAGGAGTAACAACATTGGCGGCTAAATGGATTGCATCTAATACAAGGCCAGAAGTAATACCTAACGAAGATCATGTGTCTACAAAATCATCATCAAGCATCACAGAAAACTTTTTAGGTCTTATCAAATCGACCGACGTACAAAGTTCGCCCGCAAGATCGTCTCTCGCTTTAACTACTAATAAAAAGGCTCAAGAGATACCATCCATTTTGAAAAAACGCAGCACAGAAGAAAGTCCAATGGTGTTGGGATCTGGTAAATAGAATCGTTTATTAGAAGAGACCTAGCGTCGAGTTTTGCTCATCGAAGTGAGTTTGAGTTATTCCTCATCGACACGGTCAGTTGAAATGTAGTAGCAGCAGGCTTCTATCTACATGTATAATTCCACACAATCAAATTTTGCAAAAACTTCGTGTACTCATAGCTCGGTAACTGTTTGTTTGCTACATATGGTTCCTTTTGAACTTTTTCTGTTCTCGATAAGTAGAAAGTATTGATGTATGAAGAAGTTTTAACATCAATTTTGCGGCATATTACTCTTACAAAGGATGAATCCAGAGGTGGATTCACATTAGGAGTGATGGTCATTGCTGTTTTTACACCGTGTACTTCTTTGCTAAAAATAATATGGTTCTGAAATCCTTTATAGTGTATTCCTTGCACACATCAGAAGATTCGCTAAGTCAAGGGACTGGTGGAGTCAGCGAAATTAGCGATGAAGCTGTGCCTATATTAGGAAGACGGGCGACAAGAGAAAAAATGTCAAGCGGATCGAAATATTCTGACGACAGTGATTCCGACATCGATATGTATAAAGTAAATAACAAATCAATTATTTCACGTGACGTCTATTCGCAAAAATAATGCTTTGTATAAAATACGTTGTTGCAGAACGATTGTCGGATGTTGAATATGGACATATCAAATATACGGGAGAATTTATTAAATCAAGCCGAATACTTGACACCAAAAATATTGACGACAGGTAATAAGAATTATCTTTATCACTATGTGCATTTAGATATGGCCGAGGGTATTCTATTATCATCAAAGTTATTAGTAAGCTCGGAGAAAGATCATAAGATTATAGTTAATTTTAATAAATGTGTTCACGTCATACACAGACTTTTGCATAACACAGTGAGATTCAAGAAAATGTTGAATTCGGATATGGACAAAACTGTAATTAATAAGAGTTTGATCGCTGTTAAAGAACATGGAGTATTATTTGAATGGGATAATATTACTTACTGGGTTGTCGGGCGATTATATACAACTCCTCATCCGAAGGAATTGTATGTATGTTACCAAGATTCTGCACCACAAAATTTAATCGAAATAGCATTCAAATTGCATTCGTTACATACGCTAAGTTAAATTGTTTATTTTCTTCACCAAGTATCTGATAAATCTTATTTATCATATACCTATACTCATCTATATGTTTTTAACTGTACTTTTATTTTTTTCAACTATGCTGTCATATAACTTTACATACAACTATAACTTTTGGTAATTAATTTATATTTTTTATAAAATGGCCTTCTTACTTTATAGTACCTTAAAAGTAAATTTATAATTTACAATTCCTTATTCACGTGTCACGTCCGCAAGCAGCGAGTCTGGCGAACCCTCCTGCTTTCTAAAATAATAATTAAGATCTCTGCATAGCGACGGACCACCCGGGGTTGGTGCAATAAACCTATGTAGGAAACCGGACGCTTCTGGAGAGGCCTCGAAGGTCCGAATAACCTGAGACTCGGGGACGTCGGAGTGCGTGCGTCTGGTTTATGACTTCAATGACACCCTTAATTTTTTCTACATTTCCCAATTGCCTAGTCTCGGGTGGGCCCGTTCGGAAACTCCCAAGGACTTTTCCTTAACCTTTTTTTCTCTTTCTTCATCCAATTTTTCACCATCCCGAGGACAGGAGAGGGAAGCCGAGTTAGGAAATATCTTGTATCCGAACTTCAGTCGTCTTTAAATAAACGTGCGTGTTAACTATATTGAGTGGTCACTGTCATACCCCCTTTCCCAGGTAAATTCCTTCAATGGTTTGACCGAATTAGGGACAATCAGCACGTAACAAAATTTAGAAAAAATTAAGGGTGTCATTGAAGTCATAAACCAGACGCACGCACTCCGGCGTCCCCGAATCTCAGGTTATTCGGACCTTCGAGGCCTCTCAAGAAGCGTCCGGTTTCCTAGGTTTATTGCACCAACCCCGGGTGGCTATGCAGAGGTCTTAATTATTATTTTAGAAAGCAGGAGGGTTCGCCAGACTCGCTGCTTGCGGACGTGACACACGCTTACATAATATACAATAGATTAAAATTTTCTATCACAATTCAAACGTTCAAATATCCATTTCACGTTCAACGAAGTAAAAATATTTTATGTATATGTGCTCTGGTAGAACATTACAATAGTAAACAATGTTCGAATAATATAACAATTAGTATATGAATACAAAATTGAGTAACAACTACTCAGATGCTTATGACATCAAATCGTTTTACACTGTACAAAAGTAATATAAAGCAGATTCTTAATAAATTTTATTAACAGAACCCTAATCTGTTTTGTATACACTACAACACATCTTCCTTAAAATCTTCTTCGCCGTCGAAGTGTTGTGCAACTGGAAAATGTATGCGTACACATGCGCCTGCCATTTTACTACCATAATGACCACTCCAAAATTGTTTATCTACACCTCCATGAGAATATATAATTTTCCGGAGTCCAGGTTTATAATTCGTAAACGTATGTGTTACCTATTTAAAAGAGAACACTTGTTATTGCATAGAAAAACTTTTTGAAGCAAAGGTATACTATTTATAATATAATCAGGATTAATTTAGGTGGTTTCATATTATTGTCTACGTACACGGTGCCACTGATTTTGAGTTTCTCCAGTTATCGTATCATTAAAATCAAAGGTAAGCATGACTTCATTCTTCTCATTGAGTAAAGACACTTGAAGCTCGAAAAAAGCTGGACAGTCCCATCTGCAGCAATAATATTCGCTGATCTATCGGAAGAAATGTTAAGCCATCAGAAGAACATTTTCTATGTAAAACTGACTAGATTGTTGCATACAAAATGTCTACAAATTACGATATTATACTATAACTCGAGTTTCAAGGTACCTCTATCGAAGGTTTTAAGTTGTCCAGAACATATGGTATAAGTCCTTCCTTCTCTAAGTCGATTATTTGTCTTTTTACACAGAACTGGTAGGATGTAGTGAAACAATGTTGTTTACCCTCCAGAATAGGATCGTCGCTAGGTAAGGGTGGAACACCTACTGGAGGATTTTCCACAACCCAGCTATCACCACCTTCTCTTGTAATCTCCCAATGTTTGTACAGTTTTTCTCCGGAATGGTTTTTGATTAAGTTTCTTCCGAAAGGCTTCTTTTTACATATAAAATAGTACACGTGCCAAGGTACATCTTTCCTTAGTAAAAGCGATTTACCACCAGACGTAAGTTCGGCCACTTTGCGCCAAACATAACTTTTTATTAACATTTCCCATCGCTTGCAAACCAATTGACAACTCAACAGAGATTTATGGTCGACGTAAGTGAAGATCTGTGTTAACAATTCGCCGGGAATATACCTGTCAACGAAGATTAATCCGTTTTCACTATCTTCGTCGAATTCTACACGAGTGCTCATGCTGTTGTCATGAAATTGCCCCATTGCTCACTGCCACGCAATTGACAGTCACCGGAAAATTAGTTGGTCTTCTCTTCACAGTTTTCGAATATTAAAATATTGTTTTATTCCTCAAGAATATTAACTACTATATAAATATATTTTTACTATAGTTACGCTGTTTCAATCAGCGAATGAGTCAACTACAGTCAACTACGCCTATTTAAATGTACGCATTCTATCGTCATAAACGTAAGATATATAACGAAGAGTGTCTCTTTGTTTATACTTTATACGGAAACAGTGCCGCCAGAATTACGGAAGTCTGATGCAGTCTGATGTCGTACATGCGAGCTAGCACTTGTACCGACCTCAACACTGTAACTGACTGTAACTGACTGTAACCCAGTGCTTCCAATTGGGGCGCTTTTCGCGCGCATGCGCGAGTTTCGTTAGGGACGTCTCTACGTCCGAAGTTTGTGAGGCACTATTGGGGAGAAAGTAGTGGTGGGAGACTATCCGGCTATATCTTACAATTAGACCATATACAGGGTGTCCCAAAATTCGTGTACTTCCCGGAAATGGGAGGTTCCTTGGGTAATTTGAAGCGACATTTTCCTTCACAAAAATGACGCCAGCGGCTTTGTTTAGGAGTTATATTGCTATATCCTATTTCTACAATATGATATAAATATCGGTGAGAATCTGTTTGCTTTATAAGATTTGAATTTGCCGCCATTCATCGTCGTGGTAACACCTCCACACTGGTAGACAAAAAAATGAACATCATCGATTACAGCGCTAACTGTTACCGTCAAGATGCTGTAGGTCGTAGGGTAAATAATAAAAAGGATAATGTATTACAATCAAAGGTCCTTTTATTTTATTTAGAACAATATATATTATGTTCGTGTGAATGTAAAACACTCGGTTAAAAATATTTACAGGAAGTAAGTGCGTGGTTTTCTAACACTGAATAGTGGCATACGATTCCTGTGCTGTATACGTTTCGGTAACGGGAATTTAATCTTGGAATCGTGGAACTGTTTCACTTGTGGTCTTCTGCAATTAGCAGCCTTTACCACTTCTACCTTAATAATTTGGATAGAGTGCGCACGAGCACGATGACGGGCACCCATGTCTCTGTAACATTGCGTTACAGCACCGCTTACAGATAGATCTCTATATTCTCTATACATATTGTGAGTTCCAGATCTTGAATCGTATCTTAACCAAATTCCAAAATTCTTGATCTTGACAGGTGTTTTTTCGGAAATCTGACCGTTAAAACGTGAAAATGATTAATCTTATGGTCAATGAGTAGTTGTTGTTTGTGACAATTAGACTGTTTATCTACCTGTTTAAGAGATACAATTTCTCCAGTAGATTTCTTGAATTTTTTCAGCTGACGCAGGAAATACCAAAACCTGGATTTCGCGACAATAGCGTCAGGTGCAAATATTCTCATTTTGTACAAAGGTGTGGTTTTCTCCTTCTCGGTCGGTAATTTGCGACCGATCACCTCGAACTCCTTCAACTATAAAAAGAAAACCAATATTATTCAATGTAACCAATGGTTTAAATAACTCCAACAGTGTTGTATTGAAACGTCTGATTGTAATCACGCGTGTTTGCAAGCAACTAATTTTGGCGTACATGAAAAGTCCAATCTTCATCACAAAAAACATATATTCCTTCTCTCCATAGAATAAAAACTTAATTTAATTCATTCGCAATATAACGAAATACAAAACGCACTGAAACTTCTAAATACAATCTGTACATGTGTTGGCGTTGGTAAAGTTATAGGTTAGGTGCATATTAAAACGCAATACAACTTCGTTTTGACCATTCTTGTCGATCTTTTACAACGCATAAGATTGCAATATCGTAAATCATTTGTTGACAGAATATATTTATGGTGTCTTCAATAGAATTTTCAATATTTACTTACTTCTCCCTTGGCTTTCATTTTGCCGTGCGTACAGTATCACGATAAACCGGAAAAAGAGGGTCACTCCATTCGTGCGTCAGTGATCTAGGGATGTTCGATTCCAACTTGATTCTTTGGAAAGAAAGATCGATTTGTTGAATCGATTCGCCACACATCTCGATTTTTTGAGAGAATCGATTCTTTGCCGATAATCGATTGTTCCACAAAGAATTCTATTGGACAGTCTGTCACGAGACGTGCGTGCTACGAATTTTTGTTTTTTAAATAATGTAGATGTATAAATTTATTAAAATACAATAATAACTTACCAAAAATTCATAACACGTCGTGTGGACTCTTCCGGTATTCTGCTGCTAATAATAGTTGATAGTACCCCACTACTTTCTCCACAAACGTAGGACATCATTGGTCAGAAATGCAGTTATTTTCGAATAGTACTGTACCAATTGTATTGTATTGTACCAAGAAAAAATAACATAAATTAATATTAAATACAAAATTTGTTTATTTGGTTAACATTTATACATTAGTTAAATCTAATGTACTTAAAAAATAAAGAAAGGATTTTAACCCTTGTGTAGTCAACCAGGTACCCAGATACTTATTTACTTTATTTCTTTCAGATTTCTCTCTGAATGTTCATTCTTTACTCTATAATATATTAATTTATAGTCTTATAATGAGAATTTGTGCAAACATGTTGAATACGTTTTAAATAATCTATACAGTTTGGTTGACACATATAATTATAAACAAATGAAGTATTGGCTAGAATTGTCGTTCAACTTTTATTGAGCATATGCAATTATAGTTACAATCGTAATCGTTTTTATAACTTAACCATCAGACAATATCGGTTTCTGTATACGAATATACAGTTCGTGTAAAAATGTGGTCATTATAACGACATTTTGCGTCCTTCGATGGAAATGTCAACGGCTCTTCTTGATCCTTTTATCCTTTTATTATCTATATAATTTTTCATATGTCGCTCGAATCGGTTCATCTGTTTCTTGGAACTCTATTAAAACGTTACAATACGGATTATAAGTTACATCATGAAATGTTAATCAACAGTGGGTTAAATAAGTATACTTACTCTGCTAATATCTATGTCAGACTTCCAATCAGGCCTTACAACGTAATCTTTATTTGATGGCCTAGGAACTCTGGCTCTTCCAACCCAACCTGGATCTCCTGGTCTTAAAGGTCTAAGCGCAACAAAATTCATTAATATTCGAATAATTTAATTTGATTTCATTCTGTAAGAGCATATTCGATTCATACTTAGCGTCTCCTTTCAGTGCTTTATTTATATCTTGTGATTTTTGCGAAGTACCACCATCTTCTGTTTTCCTTCGTTTCTGTGGTGTTTGTTCCAAATCCCTTTGCATTCTTTCTTCTTTCGATAACGCTTTGAAATCAGCCGACAGATTGAATATAGGGCGTGCCCATTCGTTAATCAATTTACCGGCGCGTTCCTTGTTTTCTTTAGTTTCTTTTGGATGCTTATAAAGATACATCACAGCCTTTCCAATACCAGACTGTTTCAAGGAAGACTGATCTATTCGTGGAAACTGAAACATTCATTAATATAGACGCACGCAACATAGCTTCATATTATTCAAGCTAAAAGCTTATAAACTTACTTCCCACAAAAGTTTTAAAAGACTGTCTCGAATCTTTAGCGAAGGCAAAGATCGATCAGGCATTGGTGCTAACCAATCAGTCAATACTGTTAATACGTTATGTTCTAAAAACGCTAGCTGTAAGTCGTGTTTTTTAAGTTGCGATAATACTTTCGGTAGCATCGCTATTTTATTTGTAGCGGGTTTATTTTGTTGATTTAATTTTCTATCCTCTTCTGACGCGTTCCTCATGTCGGCCAACAACTGTGCTATAATATCGTCATTGTCATTAATTATGTCAATGTCTTTCCTTTTACGTCTGCGTGATTGTTCTTCTTTTTTACGAGCCAACATGCGATCGAAATCGGACAAAGCATCATCCCTGAAAAGTAAAAAATGTATTGTTAATTCTCATAAATTTTTCACAGTGTGTAGATCTCGCTTGCATCAATTAACGTTACTCCAGTTTCCCCTGAATTATTACTTACATATATCTGCTACTCCTGATAAGCATACATCAAAGATGACGGCATAGATTACAACACAGATTTTAAAGATAAATCCTCCAACATATTTCAACAACTTACATTCCTCCATCTGCGATGACACCATCGTCCGAATCCTCGTTTTCTTGCTGCCCAATAGCCGCGCTATCATCAAGCTGTTTGGCCTCTGCTTCTTCTGCTTCCTCTCCTTGTTCGTCGTCGTCCTTCTTTTTCTCGACTCCCTCATCATTGCCTTCATTCTCAGAGTCCGACAAACCGTATTTCGTTTTCTTCGTCGCCTTAACTCCGCCATCCTCTTCTTCGGAGTCGGAAAGAACTCTGTTCCTCTTTTTAACAGCACCCTCAGAGTCCTCGCTGCGGCTTCTCGATCTCCTGGACTTCGATACCGAACGAGATCTTGATCTTGATCTTGATCGAGACGAGTGTCTAGACCCAGCTGCTGATCCCGACTTCGATCTCGAACGTGATCTTGATCGCGATCGTGACCTGGATCTTGATCTTGACTTCGATCGCGAGCCAGAACGCGATCTCGAGCGAGATTTCGATTTTGACTTTGATCTTGATCTCGATTTCGATCGCGATCCTGAACGCGATCTGGACCGAGACGCTTTCGAACTGGAACGAGATCTAGATCTAGACTTCGATGATCTCGAGCTGGATCTTGATCGTGAACGAGAACTCTTTCTCGAAGCCGGAGACTGTGATCCTTTGCGCGATCCTGATACTGATCTCGACTTTGATCTCGATCTAGATTTTGATCTTGATCTGGACTTGGATCTTGATACAGACTTCTTCGAGCCGGATCTAGACCGTGACCTTGATCCTTGCCTTGATCCTGACGGTGACTTCGACTGAACTTTCGGTGAAGGCGATCTAGACAAGGATCCTGATCGAGAGGCTGCGGCCGGTTTCCTAGGGCTAGAGCCGGATCTGGATCTGGATCTGGATTTACGGTTTTCATCTACGGAGCCGGGAGATTTCGAATGCGTACTTTTAGGAGAATTTGGTCCTTTTCCCGAATTGTTTAGCGATGGAGATGGTGATCGTGAACGGGATCGAGAAGCTTTAGCACGCGAAGGAGACGGAGATCGTGATGGAGATCGCGAGCCTTTTTTGTCAACAGAAGCGGATCGAGATCTGCTATGTGATTTTCGGTGAGGACTCTCCGAACGAGAGCGTGATCTAGCTACAGAAGATGCTCGCGATCCAGATGGAGATCGAGATCTAGCAGTCTGTTTCGGTGAACCAGAACCTGAGCGAGAACGGGACCGAGAACGCGATTTAGAGCGTACAGATCGAGAAGGAGATCTAGACGGTGGGTTACTGTGTTTGACTGAAGCTGATCTTGATCTAGACCTGGATCTTGACTTGGATCTGGACCTGGATCGCGAATTTTGCCGGGAAGCTGCGTTAGAACTTTTCCTAGATTCCGCCACTGACGAACTCCTCGATCTTGATCTTGACTTCGATCTTGACTTTGATCTCGACTTTGATCTTGATCTTGACTTTGATCTTGACCTCGACTTCGATCTCGACCTCGATCGAGATTTAGCGGAATGTGGCGATTGCGATCCGCTATGCACAACCTTTCCATCGTGTTCCGGAGAAGGCGACTTGGAGGGTGATTTCGAGGTGCTTCTTCTACCAGCTGATTTTGAACTTGATCTTGAAGATCTCTGGTTCTTAGGGGATCCTGGTGAAGCTGATCGATTCGGAGAAGGCGATCGTGAAGGTGATCTGGAGTACGATTTTCTTGAATTAGCATTGGAATGCACCGAAGCTGGTGACCGTGGCTGTGCAGGTGATGACTGATTGGATCTATAAGAAGAAAGGAATTAAGATTATGTTAGAAATAGCCTAACTAAACCTTAGTAACCTGAATCATTTTTATTTGAGAATTTAATTAGATAAAATTTCTAAAACTTATACATTTTAGCTCTTCCATTAAGATTCCAGTTACCAAGATTCTACTGTTATTTAAATAACCTAGGAGAGCGGCTGGCGGAGTTTGACTTCGATCTACTTCTGCTGGATCGTTGAGAGTCTACGGAGCGACTTCTCGACTTTTCATGTTCCTCCTCCGATTCGCTTCTGTCTTCTGAAAATGAGACAATATTGGATTAGAATTATGCAACAGTTTTGAAATATTTTTGCATGTGTATCCACGAATGTCAAAATTAATGCCAAGATTTGGATAGTTTATGCACATATGTACATAGGTAATTCAATGTACATACATATATTATTCAGATTCACTGAAACATATTATTATCTGATCAATGCTAATAATTTTTATCATGTGGCTTGAAAGGAGTATAATTTACCTTCACGATCCATTGTATTTATATACAAATATACACCTTGTCACTAAATACGTATTATCAAGTATTTTTGTTCCTAAATTATCGAGGTTAACAACTCTTTCGGAGAGGCCCGCTAAATTTTTAAATAACACCTTATTTTTAATGATAGCTTGGACTCGACGAACATGCTCGTGGAAATGTATTTACGTTAAAAAAAAAACAGTAAACTGGGAAAGACTTCATGAGAAGCACGCCTGATTGGCCATTTCAGTTTTGGCCCACAGGTTTGTCAGGTTAGACATTTAGAATCAACCAATCGGTGTATTTATTAATTAAATGAAACTTGTATCACAGGTATTTACGATCGTGGACGCGTAGCCGGTAAACTGTCGTTCAGAATTATTTTTGTAACGTTAAACGTCGAATAATAACACAAAACAACGTCCTATAAATAATTTGAATAACAGGGGAACGCACGTTGCTCGTAAACGAAGAGAAACCCATAAAACTTGCACGAAATTTGGAGAACGGACGTCGGCTTCACTTTCTATTCAGTATTGTTTTATGATCGATTTGATAAAGAACATTCTTATAGAAGCGAAACTTCTAGTATAATATTGAACATTCTTGTCTTCAAATTTGTTAACCTTGAACTACCCACCAGTACCCACGGACCTAAAGAACTGAGCCATACTCTGGCCATACTAAGCGTATAGTAGACTAAGTAGATTTATTGTCGAGAGAGGCGCTGCTGTTAGCGAATGGGGGAGACTTTTGACTGTTTTCAACTGCTTTTGACTGCCGCCAACTTCAGTGATTAAACTCGTGCTGCCATGTATATAACATCGCGGCAACATTTAAATGTACAATGGAATCACGTATATTCCAAGTTAATTGTGATTTGTGTCATAATAATTTTGTTTTCACGTATTCGTTATCATAAAGGATGTGTTTCGAAAAATTACCAGTATTTTTATAAGAAATGTATAAATTTTGGCTAAAAAATTAAAGCTAGGAATTTGTGCGCGAAACGAATTAATTGAATTAGTTATAGACGTATGAAACCATGTGGGCCGCCTACGACTTTGTCGGTAAGTAATATTTTGTGTCTGTTTTTCGCACGCTCGAAAAAGGAGACGGATGTGTCGGACGTCGGCCAAATCGGTCGATATCGGAGCCACTGTGAGCGCAGCCTAAGGTTAATACCTCTTTCGTCTTTTGCCTCACCCCCTCAAAATCATACACAGTCCTTTAGGTCCGTAAAAGCAGTGCGGCCAGATCGAGAAAATCGAGGGGAATGCGCGATCAGTCTTAGTGGGGGACGCTGGAGTGTGCTCATGATTGTGGAATAGGATAATAGAAGGGGAAAAGGAGAAGAGTCTTGCAATTCGTTCCAGTGATCAGAGTTGTGCAGAATTACAATTGAATTACTCCAGAATTATAATTACAAAGTAATTGAATTAAATTGTAATTCAATTATGTTGTAATTTATAATTCAGATATAAAAATATATCGTAAGTTCCTCCAAGTCCTGGGCTATAATTTGGAGAGCTGTATTTTAATTATATTGTATTTCAATTATATTGTATTTCAAGTATATTGTGTTTTAATTATACTGTAATTCAATTATAAATTGCATTTCAATTATATTGTATTTCAATTACAAATCTGATTGAAAAACTTAGTAATTGAATTACGTTGTGTCTGAATTATATAGTAATTCATTTACGACGTAATTGAATTACTATTAATTGAAATACAATGTAATTACAATGTAACCGGCGCTACTCTGCCCGTGTGAGTCACACATAGCCGCAAAATCACGCAGTGAAGTAAGAGTGGGGGTCCCAGCCGGAGGGGCAAGTTCCTCCAGGTTCCTCCGTCTGGCATCACTGATTCGTTCGGATGCAACCTGACTGCAGTGCGTGGAAGTACCACAGTACTACATGCAGCAACGTTGGGAAACCGCCTGCTAAAAACTGGAAGCATTGAAAAGCGCGGCAATGTTTGAAACGTAATATGATGAAGAACTATGTTCAACAAATATACATACATGAATGTATGAACTGATAAATTCAAATTACCCGGGATACGATTCGATGAAAATGAATGTTTCATTCAATAAATAATAAAATCTTGATATCTGCGGGTATGAAGTAGTTATAGCGCAGCAACTTGTGTACGCGTGCGCGATATATCTGGTGCTGTGTTTACGACAGCCAATTTACAGAGGCATACGCGCATACGCACTGATACGTGCTGATACGCACCGAGAACTCTAGAGAAGCGGCGAAGTTTCACCTCGATAGGAATGATCCGTGGACTCGACGACGACCGAGGATAGTCGAAGCTCGCCGAGTCTGCTTAACGAATAACATGGCGGCCGTGGCAAAGTTTTCGCCGCCCGTATGAGGGATTCGCGTTGTCCGTGATCGAGCGGTTGACGGTGCAGACAGATCGTCCACTGATCCTGGCCGGGTCGCTTTGCAATAATTCGCGAGTGGAAATTCGTCAGTGTGGTGGCAAGTTTCAACAGCCCGATGCGGGTCGCGTGCAGGTCTCGTAACGCAAATCATGACTTCGATGCTGTCCAGCTTTAACCCGCCTATCGTTAAACGATTGCTGGGTTGGAAGAAGTCCGAGGGCGAGGATAAATGGAGTGAAAAAGCTGTGAAAAGCCTGGTGAAAAAGTTAAAGAAATCGACTGGCCTCGAGGAGCTCGAGAAAGCGATCACCACGCAGAGTTGCAACACCAAGTGCATCACTATACCAAGGTACGCTCTCGATATCCCGCTTACTCTCGCCCTGTGCATAGATATTACGATCTCTCTGTGACTCCCGGTTCTTTTCTCTTTTTGCCAATCTGTTTTTGTACCCACCACTGTGACGTAACGTAACGGGTTCCCGACGAGATTTCGCGTTCTCTGCGTTTATCTCTGTGTGTTGTCCGTCCCCGACGACAAAACTCCATGAAATAGATAGTGTACGCCGCGCGCGCGCCTGTGTGTAAGTGTTTTGTTCCTCGTTCTTATTTACCAGTCCAAATATTCGTGCGTATAATGTCACGACGTCTATCCTATGACGTTTCTCTTTCACGGCACTCGAACATAGACGAGAGATGGCTTTCCGTTCTTATTAACAGGATCCGGTGTGTACCGATGATTTCTATTTTCGTATGTATGCTTCCTTATAAACGCCTGACAGTCCGTCACGCTCGTCACACTCTAACGCGATCGAATCGTTTAAGAAAACAGGATCGCTCGCAGTCGGACGTGAATTCGCTGTTTAGAACCATCATCGCCGACGAGATTGCCTATTCGGTGCAATGCGTGCCTTCGCACGACAGGCAAAACGTCTGACAACGTACTTCGAGAGCACGATGTATTAATTCGGCAATACCAATATTATTTACTTACCACTAGCTTGCAGTATGGTTCGCAACGCTCAATGTCAATAGTATTTCTATTGGTATCACAGCGAAAATTCGAAAGCGTGATCAATCCATAAAAAGATTAAATGACAGTGTTATCAACATGGGCAACCAAACGTGAATATATTAATTCATATGCCGCTTTAAGACCTGCCTTTTCTTTCACAATTTTTCGAAACTTAAATCAAGTCCTCGAGGTTTCGTTGTTAGTCTGAAATATGTTTCTAGGACCGTCTATTCTTTTGTATTTCGTGACCACTGTCGACCTAATTTGTTCTAATCAGGTTAACAATACTACTGTTTTTGAGATGTACCTATGAATAGGCTATCAATTGTTTATATTAATTCGTGAAGACAGATGTCGATCTCCACTTTCCCGGGTTTTGTAGGTTAGGAAAAACAGTAAATGCGTACACACTCGCAGTCTTGGATCAAGGTCAAATCTGTCTGCTATTTCATTTATTTCATACGACTAAAATTATATGTTTCCTTTTTCACCGACTAAGCTATACTCAAAGGTGAACATTTAAATCATCGTTTCACTACAAAACCTGTCGTACAGGCCGAAACAAACCGCTTTAAACTTTCTATGTACTTGGTTGTAAGGACTACTAAGAACCACCTTGCAAAATTTATTATATTATTTGTCCTCGGGCGTATCTTGTTTTCTACAATTTTTCATTTTATTAGAAAATGAAATGTATTAGGTCAGCTTCCGTATATTTATTTGAATTATTTCGTAAAAAAATACAACAAGAGATCTCGGGCGCGAACTTTTGCACTGACCACTTATTTATTAATTACAGAACGTTGGATTTGAACTTTTTCGAGGAGGTACAAATGACACAGAGGAGCTTGTTATTAGTTCTTCACGATACAATGGTTAGGCGTTACGATCTCCCATTATTATCGTCGGTAATTATGTAACTATTTTAACGGAAAAACTATAGGGTACAAAGGAACGAACGGAATGGCGGGAACTGTCGTTGCCGATGCGTGAGACCGTTAAAACGAAGGACCGTGTAAACGGTTCTTTGATAGTTCTCAGTAGCGTTTCGAATCGGAATAAATAACAATTACCAGCTGTCCGCTGTCCGTTCCGGTTTCGAAACACGGCGCGAATAAAACGCGAAACACGTGCGATGTCACGTTGCACGTTCGTACGCGCGTCCGACGGTTCATATTTTTCCTCCATTTCAGTTTGTTATTAACACTTTGCGATGCATAATTCGTAACACATGAAAAAGAGCTTTCCCCATTAAACATTATCGGGCAACTCTTTTTTATCTCACCCGTTAAAACTTTCGATAGCATTGACGGATTTCTTAACGCTCTTTTATCGAGAACGTTTGGAACCCGTGGAACTGGATCAAGGACGTTCGTTACCGTCATTTTTACATTCGGAATAAATAAGCAAAGAACCAGAGGCCGCGAACGATAATTTTCCCACTTTTATTCTAATATTATCCGCGCCTGATACTGTATTTCTTCCACCATGTTTTTTTCTGGAATTTTGTTGAATATTTATTCATTAAGTTAAATCAACAATTATTCACGCACGATTTATTTGATCCTGAAATAGCACGATTTTTCATGTGTTTATTTTCGAAATAAAATATAATGAAGCAGCACGAAATCATTTATCATACATTATTTTTATTTGAAAAGTGAACTTGTTTTCGTAATAATTAAACTGCGGATTTTCATGCAAAATAAAAGTCGTCTGTATCAATTGTAAGAGATAGATATCAAATTGCATGTTATTTCAATTTCATCTGCTCGATTTTGTTATAAACGCATAAAGGTTCGCAGTCTAGTAATAATACGGTGTATTCGTACAGATTTAAATTACATAAAGTACAACAAGAACACTCGCAAAAGTGATGAGCTGTGCAGTCTATTTTTATATACTTGAAGTAAATATGAAACTTTCCACATGTGATAGATGCACGCACCACTAACGTGGTTGCATTAACGATAATTCCCAGTGTATTTATTCATTTCCATTTTTCGGAAGATATCGGCCGAATAAATCTCTACTCAAATACATCTCTCTTCTCTGCATTTGTTTGTTCAATAAATAAATACGCGGTAGTTTCGATCAAATATTTCGACTTAAATACAAACTAATACATTTTAAACATTATTGTCACCGTAGTCGTATACGTCGCTGATCGCATATAATTTTTAAAGGATTAATTTAACGGACGCCGCAGAATTTCGGATGAATTCATCTGCTTTTTGTTCGGGTAAATTTAGAGTCTTCTATCTTATCTGCGAGATTGCAGATCGTAAATTTCGCACGTCGCGCGAAAGCAAAGAATGTTTGACTGCAATCGCGATGCATCACGGATTGCGACGAAGATCTGGCGTTTCTTATGAATACAGTAGAAAACTTTATTCATTTATTAATGACTAGCTGACCCGATAGACGTTGTCCTGTCCAAATTTTTATAAATTTGTTTAACAGACGTCGGTAATGTGCATTCCCATTGAAATATTGATTAAAAGCTGCGATGTTCGTTTTTTTGTTGCATTGAAATATGGTTCAAAAAGAACTTTTAGTTTCTCCCGAATTTTCCATTTTCTGGGCAACCTTTCAAATTTTTCTTTCCCTAAAAACGTTATTCGGACTATTATGAAATTAAAAAAAAAATAGCCAAATCGGTCCAGCCGTTCTCAAGTGATGCGCTTAGCAACGAACAGCATTTGATTTTTATTTATATAGAAGATAGATATACGGTTCTAAGTTGATCTGTAAATCTCCTAAACGCCTCCACTTGTAACTAAGTCATATAAATATCCTACATCATGTCCCTAGATACCGTGTAACATCTGTAGAAATAATTTGTTTCGTACAACGCATAATTTAGAAGCTATCAAGTTACGCGCCTCACCCTGTACAGAATTGTTTTGAAATATTGTTGTCTACTGTAAATTCGTAGAAATGAAGGACCCTTAACTAGAGACTCGTATAGAATCCTCTATTTTGCTGTTTAAAGGACACTATTTTCCAAGCTAAATTGATTTCGCTATTTTCCTTGTAGCTTACACCTTTTCTATTTTTTGTCGGCGTGCCTGTCTGTGTAACGAGGACGTATTATTATTAATGGGATTGATTGCGGCACGATACGCACCTCGTAGCCATTTTATCAATAACAGTCGCGGGCAACGTCGTCGCGGCATCCAAGGATTCTCGTGGGAGAAAGGGAGAAACAGTTCGTCACTGAGAAACGTAAGTCTTTCTATGGAAACGCAAACTGTTTTTACGTTTCTCGATTCCACTCCAAGCGAAATCGTGAAATCTTCTTCATCCGCTTGAATTGACTCGTCGGCCATTTCAACGGATATTGTAAACCCAAAATCGGACAGCTCTTGGATCTAAGTTTTCGCTAAAATCGCAAACTTTTCATTTTTGTCGAGGTAGTCGACCGCGACGCTCCGTTTTTCCGAGAACTCGTTCATCGTCGCGTTGCATTCGCGGAACGCTGATAAGATAGATGACCGACGACGACGGCGGGCGACAGGGAATCGACGTTCATCTTTTCGGGGACAGAACGAGTCGTTTGCTGTTGTACCGTGAGTCCTGTCATTTTTTTTCGAAGCTACCTTGACGAAATGAAGTCTCCCATTATTCACAAGTTATTCTTGAGTAACGCCAGCTAATTGACGTTCACGTAACAAAATCGATAGATGGAAAAGAGCGTTTGCGTGAACATGTGGGATGAATTCTACTTTGGGACTGATCTTCCGGACGTCGATGAAAACGAGAGTTTATGCTCTGTACTCTAAAATTAGATACGTGTATGCTGTCCGGCATTAGTTTTGCTAGAAATATGGTGGAAGTGTATCGAGACAACTGGTTGTTGCTGCAAGCTTCCTAATTGGTTTTTGTTGGAACGTTGTAAGAAATTCACTAGAACAATTGGTTCTTGATAGAAGTTTACTACAATAATTGATTCTCACTGGTATCTTCTTAGAAATTCACTAGAATAGCTGGTCCTTGCTAGAACCTTGCTAGAAGTTCACTAGAATTGTTTGTCCTTGCTAGAGCCACTCTAGAAGTTCACTAGAGAAATTGATTTTTACTAGAATCTTACCAAACATTTAATAGATATATATTTAATAGATCGACTGGCTCTTGTTCAAACCTTGTTAGAAATTTACTAGAACGATTGGTTCTTGTTAGAACCTTACTAAACATGTACGAGAATGATTAGTCCTTGTTAGAACCATGTCAAACATTTACAACTATGATTGGGTCTTGTTAGAACATTTCTAGAAAGTTTACTAAACCTTTTGGCCCTGGTTGAAATCTTGCTAGAAATGTACTTCTATGATTCGGTCTTGTTGGGACCTTGCTAGAAAATCACTGGGACTGATTCTCAGGTTGAAACCTTGCTAGAGATTCACTAGAACGATTGGTTCTTGTTAGAACCACGTTGAACATTTACCACAACGATTGGTTCTTGTTTGAACCATGTTGAACAGTCACTAAAACGATTGGTTCTTGTTAAATTGTACCTGGAAATTTACTAGAATGATTGTTTCTAATTAGAATCTTGCAGAAACGCCCCGAGAAGTATCGGTATCCACTAGACCGCCATCGAAAGCTTGCTAGGGCAATTAGTCCTTGCTGGAACGATGTCAGGAGTCGTCATCTCGTTGCCGGTGATCTCATCTCTTGAGGACAAACGAGCAACCTAGAAAACATAATCGACCACGCTCGATCCTGCAGCTTACCTGCGATCGTCGCCGTTCGCGCACGTGAGTATCGTGCGCGCGGCTACCTGTGTTTAGCGGAGAACGACCCAGTACGTTTGCAGCGCGTGCAGATATCTCGTCGTGCGTTGTTTTCTTTCGGTCTCTCCGTTCAAACGGCAAGGAAACGTAATGCAAAACCGCGCCTTGTGCAATCAATTAAATTCGATCAAACCTCGGCCCTCGTTTGTCGCACACGTGGAAAGAATTTCACGGTTAACGCGACGCTGTCCTTGTGTAAGCGAACGCTGATTCAGCCTGGTCGCAGAAGAAACGAGACCGCCGCGCATCATCGATGCAGCTTTGCCGTTCCACCTGCCCTGCAACACGATGACCGGAGTGCATCAAACGTGGAAATCGTTTGCGACAACGACGGATATGCGTCGTCACAATTGTGGTTCGAAATGGCCAAAAAGCGGAAAAAAATCTATAAAAACCAAACTATTCAACAAATCTGCTTGAAAGTTTGTGGAAAGCATGCCGCAGGTACAACGGTTATGTGACAACAATTTAAAAAAAATGTTGCTAATTATTAACTAAAATGGGCTAATTGAAAATCTGTGCATTACGCATATTCTTTATTTCTTGAAGCATACAACAAATTCTTTATTACATTTTGATGTGATACTGATTGTTTTGATAACATACAATATTCAACTAATTCTGTTTAAAAATCTCGACCTCCTTCGGTCAGTCTTCGCTGCAATTGAAGCAATAATTTCCTCTATAAGCATCCGTCATTGTGGTCGAACAACTCAGCTGTCAAATCTAGAAATAAATATAATAAATAGTAATTTTCTTTGTGAAAGTTTAAAAATGTTATTCTGTTTTAAAGGGCGTACGCGAACACATGCGACTGACTATAGTTAGAAATAAAAGTCTTAGTGCCAGGTTCGTAGGTGTTTGCGGTCAAAACCTGGTTAAATATGTACTTTAAAGTGTGTTGTATAATTTGCAACAAGTTATATTCTGACGTAATTAGGATTATACGTACGATTTTTCCCTGTTTTACATTGTATAATATCAGTTTTTATTTGTTTAAGTATTTTTAAAACATTTTTCAATATGTTCTTAATGTATTTTGGTATGTTTGTAAGTAAAAAGCAATATATTGTTGAATTTAACAATAGTGTTTCATCTCTAGTATTTACGTCTGGAAAGCGTGCGCGCTCGAAACGCAGCTATGTAATATACAGGGTGGGTTAATAACTATGTCGACCTTGAATATCTCCGTTATTTTTAATAATATGGAAAAATGTTATAAACAAAATTTGCACAGTACAGAAGTGGACGTGTCGTGACAGAAAAATTTTCTGCGAGGGTGGAGGCAGACATTTCAAGGTCACCTTGATTTTTTAAATCGAAACACCTACTTTCTGTATCATGAATCGTATCTCCATATGTTTTCAATCTAATAGTTAACGAGATATTATGGAAACCACATTTTCTATCTTCTTTGGATAATGTCTTGTTAACTATTAGGTTTAGTACATATGAAGATCAACACTTTTATACTCATGGTATTTTGTGGTATAAAAAATAGGACATTCCATTTAAAAAAAAATGGAGGTGACCTTCAAATTTCCGAAGTACCTCCACCTGCAAAAAAACTATTATCGCCACTGGATGACCCTTTCGTAGTGTGCAATTTTATTTCAGCAAATATTTCTGGTCAGCGGATATCTTAAAAACTATACGTTTCACAATAAAAAAAAAACAATGTAAAAAACTGTCCGGTAATACCCAGAGGTACCACAAAATCACCCGTGAAGTATTACAATCGTAACGAATATTATTTACATACTATTCATGTTGAAATGTAAATAATTACCAAAAGATATACAATAAAGAGATACAAAATTGTTAAAAGTATAGTCCATACTTACTTGCAAAACTTTCAGACTGGAAGGAAATGTGTATAACTTACTTGAAACATGTAAAAACTGTCTCATCGAATTTTATCAGCATGTGTGACACGTACTACAAAAATCTCTAACTTTTGATTTAGCGCAGCACTTCATGGATGACTGAATGATAAAAAAAATATTAGTGCATTGTCCCCCACATATTAACCCTCATCTGTTCCTCGTGTCAATTTGACACAGTTTTCAATAAAAACGTGGAGCGCCAAACTACAATATTAACGTAATATTCGTGGACGTTCCACGCTTTTATTTATAGTCACTAATATCAAAACAAAATTATTATCTCCTTTTTAGTGCATTTTAATATAAGCGTGATTTTTAAAAAGTATTTTTATATATTTTTTTCATTGTTTATTTTTATTGTTTGAAGTGGTTTAAAATTCGATTTCAAGATTTGTCTCATACAACAACAATATCGACAACGACATCTCGGCAAGCTAATATAAGTGTGGTAAAAGCCTAATAGCCAAATTTTAGTAACAAATTGATTTATTCAGTTAAAATCAGTTTGAGAAACTATGTTTTTTTGTGAACATTTTAGGATATATAAAGTTGCAGATCTTGAACTTTGATTTTCGGGCTTTTTCCATTGGATGACACACTGTGCGTCGTCTCGAAATGAACGGTAAAGATCAGTATTCGGGACAAACACCTGTTGACGAGAGATGCTTGGCGAGCAGCAGTAACGCATCGAAACCGTTCAAAGTCTATCCGTGAAAGAAAACCGATGTCTGTTTCCGAATTGTTATGCAATTGCAGTGTTCTGCGATTTTTCTGGAGAAGGGAGAGGCCAGGGGGAACGGGGAGATCGCGTGTACCAAACACATGCATTCGCGACGAAGAGCCAGGCAGGTAGAGCGAGAGAGAGAGAGAGAGAGAGAGAGAGAATACTGCAGATTCGTAGAAGTAGAACGACAAGAAAAAATTCTAGGCGGGGTCGCCAGACGAAAACGTGGCGATATGATGATCGGGAGTCTGTCCTTTAACGCTGACGAAGATCGGAAACGAATTGAGTCACGAGATCATAGGAAATCGGAACTTTCGTGGATCGTTTAAATGTCTGAGGCATAGTGATCCGGCCGGTCGGACCAGCAGTTCATTTGGTAAAAAATTACTTGTCTCTTATCGGTATTGAATGCATCTATTGCATTTACTTTCGAAATGTTTAGCAATGCCGAAAATGTCGATATTAATGATATTAAGAGTGGCCTTCCGCGCGCGCCGCACCGTACCCCGTAGAACACTCCGTCTAGTGGTGAGCGTCACTGGCGGCAATCCGTGTCGGGCACGGATATTTTGCTCTGTGAATCGAAAAACAGGGTAATTTCTCAAGATAAAAGTCTTATAATAACATTACAATATTTGTGAGACGGTATTTGAAATCAGCGTGAAAAAATCTATGGGAACTGATGTATAGTATGTTAAAAAAAATTTTTTCTCGATTTTCTTGAAATTGTGCAAGTTCAGGCCTAAAAAATGTTCGTACTATAACTTCCCTATTTTTCTCATATCTGTCAGCTTTCAGCTGTAATTAAAAAAAAATTTCAGCGCTCTCCGATTTGGACGAAAGATTTCACTGTGGGTCGCTTAGACGGTATTAGACCACTGTGTCACGGTCAGACTGTAAGGTTTTTGGGCCCGGTTGAATTTTTCGTTGCAATTCCATCAAGATCACGGTTGCAAACGGTTCCTTGTCAAGATCGCTGCCCTGCATCCGTTTCTGCGGCTTCGTTTCCCGGGTAGAACGACGGGAATGTCGATTCGCCGAGGCCGAAGATACACTACTGCACGAGGTCGACACGTTCCCCGCCACTCGCACGTGTGTGACTCTGCGATTTTCCATGGGAGACCGTGGTCTTGTATCTGTGACAGTTATATAAGTCCGTTGACGACGACGCTCGCAAGACAAACGAACGTCTGTTCACCGCGTATTATTTCCGAATGTTGAACGCGGGCTCTGGTTGTTCGACTTCGCTTGAATCAGGCTTAGTCAAATATTTTTTTGAGTTCTATATCATACCAAAATTTCATTAAAATCGGCGTGTTACGATTGGGTAAACCCCTTTGGCAGAATAAGATACTATATCGATGCATGGTACAAATAATAGGACATTCCATTTTTAAAAAATGAAGGTGACCTTCGTGTCTATCAAAATAATGTGAATACAACAAAAATGCATATATCGATTTGTTGCGTATAAAGAACAGTACTACTTTTTCCTTTATCATTTTTTTCTAGCATTATTCTATTCACAAAAAATGCTGGCTAGTAATAGCCTGAACACCCTGTATATGAAGTAGGGTCTCTAATTTATTGTCAAGCTACTCTTTATTAAGTTTTCTGATTATGTCACGATATGGACGGTTCCTGACCTTTGAAACATGGGCGATCTTTTGTTTCTTTTGGTCGAATCGTTCAGTGTTGCATCTTTGATGCTGCGCAAAGATGCAGTATCTTTGATGCTATTCCCGAGTACATGTCTAAGTTGTCGTGTTTGCCGAATTATTTGTCGGCATAAAGACTCTTTTTCGATGGACCATTCCCATGGGTCAACATCACCCGCGATTTCCCTTTGAAGAACGGGGAAATAAACGCTCTCGTACCCACGTCAGTTGACTTCTTTTCGCAGTTAGGCGCCACCGTTTCCGGCGCGGCAGACAGAAGTCGACGGAACCGAAAGAGAGGTAAAAGGAACTTCGGAAGTAGCGTGGTAAAACGGTGGACGGCACCGTCCACAGTAGAAATACGATCGTATCGAGACTTATCTCGATCGAAAAATGCAATTGGTTCAACAAATATTGCACGGTTTGCGATATTGATTGACAGTTCTAAAAACAGCAAACCAATACAAACATGATTGGAAATAAAACCTATGAACTGTAGCCTTAAGGAACGCAGTGGTATTAAAGAAAGAACAGAATCTTGGCTATATCGATTACTATCAGGATTTTCTTTGTCGCGAAGCATCATCTGGAGCACCTTAAGATATTTTCCGTATTTTCGCTTTGAAAGCAAAAGGTCGCAAACTACCACTGGGGGTTGGTCAGTCAATCAAACCGCATTATAATCGAGCCAAGGTGTTCACGTGACATTTATGGAAAATAAAAATTTTCATCATCGATTACAATCGATTTTTCCTACAGGAAATAAGAAATAAATAGATATTTATTTCTTGCCTGAATAATTATAATTATTTGAAAATAACATGACTACATTCAGTCTTTTGGCGATTTCACTGTTGCGCGTTTCACTTATTCATTTTTAGTCATGAAGATCTTGTTTGACTTTTGTTAGTCTAGGTTAGAATGTTTGTTTTTGCAACAATGACTCGAGATCTTTATGATTAAACTGCGAATCTGTATGCACAATGCAAATTACTTGTTATTAATTGCAAGATATAGGAGTTAGGGTTTGCACCCTTGTTTTAATGGCAAGGATGAGAGGTTACTTGAGGTTCTCCAGTTATAGCTGAATTATTTTGACTATCCCTGCAATACGAAATTATTGGTTCTGAAGGAGTCCTAGGTGTTAATTGTCTTTCGTTTTGATAAAGGCCTAGCCCAGGCGGAGTCGGCGACAACGGTGTCCAAGGAGCACGCGGCAAGGGCCTGCCGCACGTGATCTACTGCCGTCTTTGGCGCTGGCCGGACCTCCAGTCGCATCAAGAGCTGAGAGCGATCGAGCACTGTGAGTACGCGTTCACACAGAAACGGGACGAGGTCTGCGTGAACCCGTATCACTACCAACGAATACAGACGCCAGGTGAGCAGACGGGCTCCTTTCGGTCATTTTATACAAGAGGGTGCGTTAAAATGGGGGTGAGATGCTCTAAATAACATCATCTAAAAACCGGCCACTTGGTTAACCATACTAGAGTTACTCGAACAGCTAGCAATTCGATTTACTCGCCAGGAATTGCGTAGTTGGATCATGATTTTTGTAACTAGATTGCCGATCTTTATAAAAAAATTGTTTTCATTCATTGAAAGACATAGGAGCCAAATAGGAATATATTTATCTATTTAGTGGTTTGATTAATCCTCCGGGACGATGACGAGTTGTCAGTTCGCTTCTACATATATGGTCGACGTTATATGATAGTACAGATCTTTCTGCTGTTCAAAATTACACCTACCCATTTTCCTCGTAAATGCATAAAATCCAGTTTACTTATAAATTTTGTGTCAAAATGTACCTGGTCATGAGCGTCCAAATCAATTGACTTGAGAGATCTGCTCGAACTCAATGGGCCTTAGGTGATCTAAGATGGAATAAGCAAATCGATCGAAAGTCGAGAGGATACTAATGCGCGAAACGTTTCAGTTTTGCCAGCCATTCTCGTGCCAAGGCACAACCTCGCTGGGGACGAGTCCGTCCTCTACAACACCTCCCTGGAGGAGCTGAGCGTCAGCGTGCCGGAGAACACGAGCTTCCACGCGACACTGAACCATCAGCATCACAATCAACAAGGTATACCGCAGTCCCCTCAGCAGCAACAGCAACAGCAACAACAGCAGCAACAGGCGAACAACCCCTATCAAGGAATGCAGGTTAGACAAGGACTCAGTCGACTGACTCTTTTTCTAGTCTCCTTTAAAAACGCAGTTTCAGAGATTCATTCTGTTTTCTCATTAGAGTATGCAAGCGACGAGTCCGGCGAGCGTAGGGAGCCTAGGAAGTGTGCAAGGTTCACCACATCCGGCGCCTGGATCTATGGATCCTCCTGCGGACACACCGCCTCCGGGATACATAAGTGAGGATGGCGACAACATGGATCACAACGACAACATGTCTTTGTCGCGCTTGTCTCCTAGCCCTGTTGATGCGCAGCCAGTTATGTACTGCGAGCCTGCCTTCTGGTGAGTTCAAGACCTTATGCGTGTGCATGAATTTCCGCAATAGTTTTTGTAATTGTAACGTTCTATTAATCACAACGCATAAAGTAGTATTTTTAGCTGGGATGATAATGGTCCCATGATCTCCTTCCTTCATTTACGATAGATTATTAATTTCGTCTGGTTCTAGGTGTTCGATAAGCTACTACGAGCTGAACACAAGAGTGGGCGAGACCTTCCACGCGTCGCAACCGAGCATCACGGTCGACGGGTTCACCGATCCCAGTAACTCAGAACGCTTCTGTTTGGGCCTGTTGTCGAACGTAAATCGCAATACAGTAGTCGAGCAGACGAGACGACATATCGGCAAAGGAGCCAGGCTCTACTACATCGGTGGCGAGGTTTTTGCGGAGTGTCTGTCCGATTCGAGCATATTCGTACAGAGTCCTAACTGTAATCAACGTTACGGATGGCATCCAGCCACCGTTTGCAAAATACCACCCGGTGGGTACTCTCCCCTCCCATGGATACGTCTACTTTATGAAAATTAAGGCTCATAAAACACATGTTGCTGCTACTCCTCTGTCGCAGTGGCCATGGTGTGGACTGTCTTACCGAGCAAGAGAAGGAGAGAAACATCAACATGTGTTTTTCGAGCCAGCATACACTGGCATACACGACTGTGAATTTGTACCAAATTTTTCACTGCAAAAACAATTTTAAAAAAATTGATAATCTTATATTGAAACTTAAGAAAAGCCTTATCCGACTATACGTTTGATGGATCTGTGAAAGATTTAAACGTCTGTTTTCTCTTTTCTGCGGCAGGCTGTAACTTGAAGATCTTCAACAATCAGGAGTTCGCGGCGCTGTTGTCGCAGTCGGTGTCTCAGGGGTTCGAGGCGGTGTACCAGTTGACCCGAATGTGTACGATTAGGATGAGCTTTGTGAAAGGTTGGGGCGCGGCGTACCGGCGGCAAACCGTCACATCCACGCCTTGTTGGATCGAGTTGCATTTAAACGGCCCGCTGCAATGGTTGGACAGGGTGCTGACGCAAATGGGCTCGCCGCGTCTGCCCTGTTCCTCGATGTCATAAGATTGTACATTTCCCTCCTTCCTGGACACGAGACAACAAAGAGACGATTCGCGTGCCACCCTCTCGACGGTCAACGTCATCATCATCGTTGATTGGTTTCCTTTACACCGCGAATTAGACGCCGCTTCCCATTCGAATTCAACCGCGATTGTGTTGGAGCCACGGTGGCACCTCGAACAACGAAAAGAGGACACAACGGGAATAAAGAACTGAATGGTTTCTAAACGGTTCCGCCATTACGGGAAGGAATGGTATGTAAATAACGAGTCACGCGTTTAGAGGAACACGAAGAACGCGTTCACCGGTGAAACCGACAGTGTCTCGCTCGTAGTACGCCAACGTGGTTTTAACGATTCACGGTCATGAATCTGACTTTAGACGAACAAAAGGGGACGGACAACAAAGTATTTGTACTTTAAACAGAATTTACGCGTGTAAGCGACACGGTAAAATAGAGAGAAAGAGAGAGTATGTGTGTGAGAGCGAGAGAGAAAGAGAGAGAGAGAGAGAGAGCTCAGCCTTCGCATATTTTTATCGCTTGTTAAGCCAACGCACTCTGGTCTTACAGTATACGTGAACTCTTACAAAGTAAATACATAATATTGCGTTACTCGTGTCTACAATCCGCTAAACAGAAAACACCCTCTGAGAAGCGGACGAACGTGTACTCCCATTGCACAACCTCCAACTGATACACCGGTCCGTTCGGAGTTTTCGTCAATGTTTTCCCTACGAATAAACCAACCGCGGAATCCATTTCTCTCGTACGGTAACAATAAGAGTTGATAATACAGTGTTCAATACGTGTGTAACTGTTCGACGCGCTCGTTTCGTTAAATGTTCACGTCTTGAAGGGTCAGAACAGTCGAAACATCAACTGCAAACCGTTTGAACCCTGGAGCTGTTCGAACCTCGAATTATATCAGTGATTTTCACTTGGATATCGTTTTTATGCGTCCTTTCTACACGTATATATATCTGTCACTGCAAACCTTTTCGAACATCTTGATGGGTACATTGAAAATTGTGAATATTCAACGCAGATTTTCTTGTAAGATGTATTTCTTTGAAACGTGATTTGGTAAACGAAATAATGCGTAGATTTATATCTGTGCGTTTATTCTTTTACATGCATAGAAGTATAAACAATGTGTTAACACGTTCCTCAGTAGCATTCATTTCAGCGACAGCCTCTAAACGAAAGATATGACAGAAATTTTCTTAAAGTAACATAGAAAAATCGTGGACCTCACAGATGTGCGATGCTGGTAGCGAATGTGTTAAGTAGTTACTATTGTTGCTGGAAATATTTGATACAGTTCGAAGTTCAACTTGGTTCGTGCAGCTCTTCGGGTCGAGGACTAAAGATTGGAGGATCAAGGATTTAAAAAGAAGGAAAGAAAAATAGCTACGTACTAAGGTGTCTTATCAGGAGTAACTGATATTCGTATTAAGCGTAAGCGTTGTATCTCTTGACATTGGTAGAAGTACCGAGCGCTCGAAATCTGTGGTAGACAGTAATATTTACACGACACACCATGCGACGTAAGCCGACGCGAACGCGGGAAAACTATATACGTATACCTATCGCGTGTCTAGAGATTCATGCAGCGCATGGTAAACATTACGATGCACATTTTCGTGTTGATGTTAACATAGCGAGCCGTTCGTTAGCCGAGAATCGTTGTACAAGTGTTTGGCTCGGTGAATAACCTTGGGGGCACGGATTGCCCTCTTAGGGCATGCGCTGGCCCCTCGGGAAGCGAAGAGCAACGAAGCCACACCCAATATTCAGCGACAGAGGACGCGAAACTCTGGTGTTTTCTTTCTGTGTGCCGTCGTTCGTTTGGAAACTGACCTGGTGGACAATCCAGGCTGCTCCCAAGGACGAATGGCCATTGCCTGGCGGTCGATTCGATCTCGCATCGAATCGTTTCGCGAGATTTTCGAGGAGATTGTTCGTGGAATGATGAGAAACCGCGACACAATGCGAAGCTTGGAGAAAATTACGGGTAGCAAAAAGAGGAAAAGCAATGGTCTGGCCTTTTTGAACATGAAAATATGCTTTCGCATGAGTCGAGTGTAATCGATTGATTATGTAACGCATTGAATTTCATTTACGAATTGTTTGAGAATCGTGTAGTTGAAACGGTTTTTGTATTTTCAGCGCAGATTTTATAAAGCCTATTTCGTATTCGAGACGAGCCGAAAAAGAAGGGTTAAATAGGGAGGTGGGGCGTCTTTCACGTAGAACGTACGAAAGGAACAACTGGGGGGGGGGGGATCGAGTTTTAACGCGTTTTTATTATATTATGAGATATATATTAGTACCGAACATACGGGACAGTCTTTGCACCAAGTGCATGGATTCAGTTATCTTTTTTCTTTTTCATTTTGTAACGAATAAAATTTTTAAAGATAACATTGATACGACTTCTATGGAGTCTTTACGTGTACGATACGGGGGCCAATCGCACGCACAGTTTGCGAGATTCGATCTCGACGAGAAAACGTCAAACGTTTCAGAGAAACCGGTTCCTCTTTATATATACAAAATATACACGTGTATACACGTATGCGCGAAAATGAAAACAAACAAAAAGAAAATATGTATGTACACGTGTATACGCAAAGATATATATTATATATTTTTTGTCAATATCGTTTGTAACGTTTCATTTTTACGCTGTTTGTAACGAATTCGTTTCTAAATATTAAAGACTTGAAAGCAGTAAACAAAACACAGCAACGCGCCGGCTGGGTGCGAGCTAATTCAGTTTCGCAACGCCGATAGATCCGTGCGAATCGCACTGAAGATAAAGAGCAAAGGAAAATTCGATAAACAGAACGCGAAAAATGGGGTTGCGATTAGTTGCCGCGGACAACGAGATCTATTTTTCTAATGCCGTCTCGAGCGATAGAGACCGAAGGATCAATTGATCCGGCGATTCGTTGGACATCTTTCGACGCGTTTTTTTATGTGTGCGACGCATGCGATCGTTTGTTCGTTTTATATTCTGTTTTTTTGTTCTCCTTTGATATTTAAGAACGTACATACCTTTTTTATACCATAGAGCACGTGAAGAACGCGGTGTCGCGTACACACAGAATAGTGACGACGACGACGACGACGATTCGTCAACTTGCCAGCCGACGGATTTTAGCTGAATCGACGTTATATCGCCGGTCTGTTTTCTGAAGAAGCGATTCGACATACTCCGTCGCAGATCGCCGATTTTTTTGTAGATTTCATTCGTTGCAGAAATCTAGCTTCTTTATTAACGATTTTGTCAGAAAAACCGGGCGATTCTGACAATTTCATGGCAGCCATGGCTAGAGTTCTTCAAACTCGTATGTGGCAATTTTGTATTACATATTTTTGAACTTGTGTATTCGAAAGATCCACGGTGGTCTTTTCTACTGGACGTCTTTTATTGGATAAATAATTTTAAACGACTGCCGAAAAATTAGAGGTTTTGAACCTTCTTGTTCAAAATCCACGTCGATCCTTTTTACCGAATGTCCTATTGGATAAATGATTTCAACTGACTGTTAGAAGGTTAGAATTTTCCAACCTACTTGTTCGAAATCCACGTTGATCCTCTTCACTAAACATATTATCACATAAATCATTTAAATTGGCTGCTAGATAATTAGGATTTCGATGAAATGTAACATTCGGTAGAAATGGAAATGGTTAAACTATTAACGGTGAGCAAAAGTTTTTAATCCTTCCTAGAAAATTTGAATACATTAGATTGTTTAACATGCTCCTAAGTAACTGAATCGTTTAACTATTTCTTAAAGTACCGTCCTTACGATTTTAGCAAAATAAACAATTTCAACCGGTTCATTTTTGCCCGTTCAAGTTGAAAATCTGCGATCTAATAGTCATCCCCTATACAGGGAGGTCCTTTTAAATAAGAACACCTAAATATCTCTTCAGGTTATTGTGATGCAAAAAATATTTGTACGTAATGTGCATGGTGCCAATGGACCAAATATTTGGCACGAATATTTTTTTCGGAGTTGTCAAGGTCATCGATGTTCTTTGATACATAACTACATTTTTTTATTGCAAAGTGTAACTGATAGAAAAATACATTCAGATATGTATAATAACATGACCTTGAAAGACTCATCTCGTTGCTCCGAGCAACCTAACATCATAGTCATTTCAAGGTCATGTTATTATACATTTCTAAATGTACTTTTGGATCAGCTACACGATGAAATTAAGAAATAATGTAGTTATGCGTCAGAAAACACCGATGACCTTGATAACTTCGACAAAAATTACCTCAGGAAAAAAGTATTCTAGCTAGATATTTGATCCATTGACACCACGCACATTACGAAACAAATATTTTTTGCTTCGCAATAACCTGAAGAGATATTTAGGTGTTCTTATTTAAAAGGACCTCCCTGCACAGTCATTTCAGACTGATGAAATTTGGGTACTCGAAGTGAAGTGGAAAGCAATTCTGACTTTTGATGTGTCTTGAGTCTTTTCTTCTTGAAAACAGGCTGTGGAACATTCAATTGTACAAGTGCAGGCGACGGTATGGCGAGGTAGCAAGCCGATTGAGTTCATAAAATAGGTCAAAGAATTGCATCCACTAAAATCACTATTAAATCGCATTGCTACAAAAAATTTATTAAAAAATCCTCAGCTTAACACTGGGTTTACACAACACTAAAAGTAACTATTCTATTTTTTACTATTTTCCGAGAATGTGTTTCTCCAAATTTTTCGCCATTTTTTAGTAATCTATGCCCAAGAGGAAATACATTTCCTCGTGGATGCAACTTCACAATTTCAATAATCATAAATGAAAAATATTAGAACGCGTCCTATAAACCTAGTGTTAAAAATTAATGGAAGATATTTGAAACGCAATCAACAATTTTAATTAATTCCACCCGTAATGTTGCTCAGAGGGTTGCTACCTCTCTGTACCGCTGTCTACACGTCACGTCACCTATTACACACCAGACACATGATCTTCCAACTCCGTAATAAGCTGATCTGACAGAAACCTATGCACTGGCTACGAATCAGTAAATTCTCAAAAAAATTTCAGTGTATACAAATCTGTAAGATTTGAGGGAGTTGGAAGCGGTATTATTAATTCAAAGGACGTAGATGGGAGGACAAGCTCGGACAATGGCGAGGGATGTGTATGCCAGAGAAAAATAAAGAAAGGAGAGAGAGAGAGAGTGAGAGAGAGAGAGAGAGAGAGAGAGCACGAGACTCGAGGAGGAACGATGTACTGTATTGTCGTCTTGATAGCATAATCGTGTAGCATGGGGTGCGTTTCCGGTGTTTGATTCGCCAGGTTAAAAAAGGAGAACGACCGCCATATCGTCGGGCGGCTCGAGCAACCCTTGCAGTTAATGCCAGAACGAGGAACCAGGAGGAACTTGCCCCTCCAGCTGGCCCCCCACTCTTACTTCTACTGCGTGACTGTGCGTCTACTGTGCAGAGTTGTGCTAATTCAATTACATTGTAATTCAATTACGTAGTTGAATTACATTGTATTTCAATTAATAGTAATTCAATTACGTCGTAAATGAATTACTAATATAATTCAAATACAATGTAATTCAATTACTAAGTATTTCAATCAGATTTGTAATTCAAATACAATATAATTGAAACACAATGTAATTGAAATACAATACAATACATGAAAACAATGTATTTTATAATTGTGCTCCATTGCAATTACGAATTACATTGTAATTTAATTGACTGAAGATTTGAATTATAAATTACAATATAATTGAATTACAATTTAATTCAATTACTCTATAATTATAATTCTGGAGTAATTCAATTGTAATTCTGCACAACTCTGCTACTGTGTGACTCACACAGGCAGAGTAGCGGTACGTCGTGTGTATGCGTGCGCAGTAGATGTAAGAGTGGAGGGCCCAGCTGGAGGAGCAAGTTCCTCCTGGTTCCTCGTTCTGGCATCATTGCTTGACGTAGCATAATCGGAGAGGAGATTCCTCTCTGCCATAATCAACAGCAGCCACTGTTTTTTCTTTTTTTTCGACAATGTTGCTAGACGCGTCGATCATTTCCAAAGCTCTCGTCTGCGATTTTCGGGAACAGTTCTCGAGGTACACGCGCGGAGACGTGCTGTCCGCTTGTCAGAACGATCATCAGAACCACTTGCCTCCTTGCCAGACTGCCACTAATTAAGCAAAACGCGAGCAACGGAAGGGAGCCAAAGAAATCGCTGGTTATTATCAGTGTGTTTCTTTGACTGCCGCGCGCTTGCTCGTTCCACGTTACCATAATAATGTTAAACACAGATTCTCTCCATCCGCGTCGGCGAAAGAGCGAAAAAGGGTCCTCTATCTGGGAGAACGCGTTCCGTTCGCCAAAAGTATTGTTTAAGTGTAGCATTTGCCAAAGTTTCTTTTAAGTACAAGAGTATCGATTAGCAGCGGGTAGGCAATCCGAAACGGACGTCGCATTTGTGGAAAATTCTCGGTGGTGTTGCTTCTATTTTTCTTTTTTTTCGGTATTTGTTAACGTTTTATTATTTTTTCCTTTCCTCTTTTCTTTTTTTTCTCGACTTTGTCGTCTGTTCATTGATACTGTCGTTACGTTTTTCTTCTCCTCTCCTTTCTTTTCTTTTTTATTTGTTTAGATACATTCTTTTAACAGCCGAATGTCTGTCGAATTGAGCGGTCCGACGATTATCATTTCTTTCATTCTCTATAGCTACTTATACGTACACGTACCGCATATATCTTTATCTTGTGTGCGAATTAGCCGCGCGCACGTCAGAGTAACATCGACCGGAGATGGACGGACCAGCTTCAGAAACTCCGTTATTTTTTTACAAGACGAAACTAAACGTGAAAATTGATTTCGCGCTACGGCACGCGCTCGACGAAGGTTCGTCGATCTCGCGTCAACGTTTTCCTGGCGTGGGCGAAGACCTCTTCTGAGAATACGAGACGAAATCGAGAGTTTGAAAGGGAACGAGTGCGGGAGAAAATAGACGAGACATTACGACAAGAGATATCGAGTGTGAGACTGTATAATAATTATAAATAAATGTACACATTAAGTCCAATAAAAATTGATTCTACCGCTCTTCGTCGATCGACCGTGAATAACTCTAACGAACATGATTCGTGCTAATTCGCATTTTAATAAGCGTGAGCCTTTCATGCAAAGATCATTAAGATCTTGGCGCAGGAACCGGGAAAGTACATTTTTAAACGACATTGTGCTTGTTCAAGTTTTGCATTATTGTTGATTTCTTAAATTTAATCATTGTTTCAGAGTTTTGCATCATGTTTTTGCAATATGTTCTAGTTACCATAAAGTGTTCCACGCGAAATGTAAGATATTCTGAGAAATTATGATCAGAAAGGTTATTATTTTAGAGCATAAGTTCTGAAGACGGTTTTCGAGGACTGCAAAAGGTTTAACCCACACTTTCAAATAAAAGTGTTACGTTTAATAATACAGAAATTAATATGCCATTGTATTAAAAAGATTGGGGATTGTACCCTCTCCAGTCCTTAATGTCTTAGTTCTAGATGTTAGTTCTGCTGATCGTGATCTCGCAAAATATCTTAGAACAATTAACATACAACACTCTGTATGGTTCTACTGGATTCAACCTTTCCTAAACCTATCAAAGTTTGCATAAATATTCGCAGTGTGGTGATAATAAGTAAGATATCCCCTTGTTAGGCTATCGCTATAGTGATACCAGTTTAGCAGGTCCTATCATTGGTTCATAAACTTACAAGGGAACATATTCGAGAGTCTCATCGAATTTTACAAAACCTCTGTAAAAGATGTTTCTTCAAAAACATCGTCCACATTGAGGATATACTAACAACCTTTAAAGGGGTTGAAAACATTTTGTATGAAATATTTAACCACCCTTGTAAGCTTTTTATTTAGTCTTATCTTCTACAACTTCTTCACTGCTGAAAGCGTTGGAGAAATGAGCATGAATCTTCACTGATAATAGCCTAAGGCGTAAGAGGACATCGCCGTGACTAGAGTGGGGAACGAAGGATCAGGACGAAATTAAAAGAACTGAAACGATCGTGTTGGTTTTGTGTGGTAAAAGATTTGTATGATTGACTACGACAAAAACGATTACAATCCATGGTAGGATATAGCATCGCGACCATATCCTGTTGCACAGTCTCGCAGCAACAATCAGTAGGACCCAAACGATTGTAGCATTATTCTTAAAACAAATGTGTACAAGTCACCAACCATTGGCGGGTCCCTCAATCTCATCCATCCTCTCCACAAATGCGTAGGCAAAATTTCGTCGATCGCTTCCGCTCTTTGAGCCGAATATCAGACAAGAATTCTTCTCAAAAAATGTGAGACAATCGACAACTCGCATTGCTCAATGGGAGCTTCGTTATCACATTTCGAGTTGCCCATCTTGACTACACCAATCTCTTTTGCAAGCCGAAGACGATCTTCTCAAAGACTTTCTTCTCATGTGCACCGATGTGGCGCACTCGTCAATATTTTTGGTTTCACCTCAGTCTCGATTTTCGACTAACATCGATTACAACTAGTACGGTATCGAATGAACGAATGATTTCGGGATGACAAGATTGCAAACGAAGTCAACGCTGGACGTCCACGTTTCTCTATGTGACGACGGATTTCCGTTTTGTGTGTGTGTGTGCCGCGTGCGATATTTCAATCCTATGAACCATGTTTAGTTGTGCTCCTCTTCTCCTCTTCCTATGTGGAATTGTTGCTGCCGTGTCGAACAGGACTGTTACAGGCGGCGACGAGGCTTCGAGGACAGCATCTTCTTCACGGAGAACATGCTCATGGACAGGCCCACCGTGGCGAGCACGAACGCCGATTTAGTCACGTTGCGCTCCGCTGCGTTTCTACGAAGCGCACTTTGTACGGCTCCCTAAAAAATTATGAACAATCAATCAAATTTCAACAAGACACACCAAAAAACATAACTATTCTTTTAGAATTTTTTCCGTACGATTAAGCGGGAAAATGAGCCAAGAATCGCTAATTCCATTTTCCCTATTACCCTCTTGACGGAGGTAGAGTTCTCATACTCTATACAAAATGTTTTATTATAATATGATGTAAAAAGGCATATTAGCAGTTCAGGGATAAATTCTCCGTAAGTGATACGTGCTCGAGCTAATTGGAATTTCAATTGCACACACCAATGTTTATGATCTGCGATGCAACATCTGTGCATAGAATTCCAGAGACTGTGACAGCAATGGCGTCGCAAAATTTGAGGCGCCACTTGGTAACATATAAACAGAACGTTACGCAATACGCTAGCCAGGGCCGTGACAATTATGGTGCCACTCTGCGGAGTGCCCTCTACGTTGTGGCTTCGGAAAAATCCTATTTTTCCGTGAAGGCACGTTCTATTTTTATAATAAACTTTGAGTCTTTTCCAACTGGCGCCTCCGCAGGTATATCAGACATAGGTACGACATTGTGAGATTGTTGCAGAACAAGATTGTGGTACCTGATGAAACGATAATCTGAGAGCGTAGAGGGTGGCAGGAGTCAGATACATCTCTACAACGGCTTTGGCTCCGTACTCTGAAAACGAAAAGACCACTGATTATGCATTTGTTACATAAAGGTCGGGTTTCGAATTTAAAAGCGAAGGACAGGCAACATTGGAAAGCATCCAGCCTGAACAATAATTTAAACAATCATTCGTCGATTAAATTCAGGGTCACGCATTTTTAGGGGTGAAGGGGAATGGTATAAAAGTTCTTCGTATAATTGTTCATTAGGAGCATTTGTATGGACTTAATTAGAACGTTCAGACTCGCAAGGAGGCAGTTAAATAAATTATCACAGAATGGAGTTGAGTGAAACTGCCGACTTAATTCACCCCTCTCCCCTTAACAGGTTCAGTGTGGTCAGTATGATTACGATGTATTCGCTAATGCACATTGTAAATAATCGGCAACTGCGTGACCCGAATCGCTCGAGTTCATTCAAGAATTCCATTTCTTTATACTGATGAATCAAACATATGCGTAAATCGATTTTTCATTCCTCTCGCGATCTATGACGCTCAATGTAGATCGAGGTTACGGATGAAGCATCGTAATACATAGACGGGTTCTTTTGCTTTAAAAACAAGGTCCTCTAAACGCCATGAAAAAAGATTTTGTTGCTCACGCTGACAGTTAAGTAGAAAATTTAAAAGATCTAAGTGTTTGATTTATTTCTTACGCTGCTGTTGTTTTAATTCTAGCAACTTGTTAATTTTTAGAAAAATAGAGTGAATTAAGCGTAACAATCTCATCGCGTCGAAAGTTTTCTGAAGTTTCTCGCGGCATTCTACATCTTAGAAGATCGAATATCTTTATGTAACCTCTAGAGATATATAGGGTAGACAGAAAACTCAGAAAAACGTTTCGGTTCATGTTACAGGGCAGCGCGTCAATTTTCAAGTTTACTACTTTGTGGGGGCAGGGTCAATGTATGGAAAGCACATGAACCCAAAGGGTCTCGTGTTTCTGTGCATGTAGACTTACGTTATCTAGACCAAGACGATCGATTGCTAGCCCTATCGTTCTTTAAATACGATAAATGGATTATTTTAGGATTATTTTACAGTTCATCAGCACACGTATATGGTCTTCTACTGAAATCCAGAAGATATAATACTAGAACCGAATTATCCTACCATAGATTTGTTTACGGTTGAAGAATGCTAATACGTCTTACAATTAATTAATGGTAAACAAAGTCTAATAAGGAATGCTCGGATGACAGATAAATATATGCAGGGCCTAGGAGCATCATGATACGGCCCTGCCACGGGGTGCAAAAATCGGTCGATTAATGCATAGAAAAAACGCAAAACCTGTGCTTGTCTCGTTTCAATGATTAAAGAGTAAAATCTGATAATTCTTGGAAAGAAAGCTAGAAGTGTTATCGGATATTAAATCAAAACACCGACTGACTGCGTAAATACGTGCCTTTATCGAAGCGAACACACCGCGTCTCGCGTCAAACACGTAAAAATAGCAAAACGTATTTAACATTGTCACTACCATTGTGGCAACCACTCGACTATTTCAATACTATGGAAATTCGATACGATCAAATGCAATTATATGTCATTTCCTGTTATCCGGTAAGAAGATGCGTGGTTAAGGTAACCTAAAAGCCGCGCAACTCGCGACGTTTCTAGAATCTCGGTTTTAATGAGAAGAAATAATAGCAAGAAGGATGTCTATGTTGAGAGTAATTCAAATGATGTTAGTAACAGTGTTGAATAACTGCAAAAAATTGAAGGATCTCTTTGCTTGTTTGGTTTACAGAAACTAAATGTAAAAGAGAGAAGATACTGTGTTAGTGTTCAGGGTGGCCAGTTTATTATAAAACTACTATGGTTGCATTTCAAAGTAGAAAAATAGAATGGTTAAAGTTAATTCAGGGATAAATGTGGATTGGAGCAATGAACGTACCGTCTTGTGCGAAACTTGCCGATGAAAGACAATCACCGAAGGCGCACGTTCCTTCGTTCCTCGTTGTTTTCTCACCACTGTTCGATTCTTCAATTTTGGCTGCTTTCTCGATTATGCCATGCCACCTCCGAATGATTGACTGAACTATGCACTCAAATCATTGTACATAGTGTAACTTATCAGACATTGGTAAACAACCGGTAAAGTTAAAAACCTTTAGCCCCGACCACCGACTGCCAGCCCCCGTGGTAACCCGCGGGACGCTAGGTGGGCGCGATGGGCGCGGTGGTAACGGTGAAGTTACAGTGATCTGAAATACCACATCGCTAAAAGTTTCTCCTCCGACGAGAATAGTATTGAAATCGTGGCAAAACATCGTCTGAAATATGGCGGAGAATGTAACATTTAATAATAATCTCCTCAGTGGTCTTTTGCACCGACGAAATGCCACCGGAGGCATTCTATTTTTTTGGCTGAAGCCAGAATAGATCCTAGAGGGCGTAAGACGTAGACTGACGTAGTTCCGTAATCTATCTCGTCGGTAGCCATGCATGCCATGCATGCCATGCACAGTTTTGTTTTAGATGCGCTTTTTCAATATAGATGACGACACGAGTTAATTATGAATCCATACATGTAGGCACAGACACAGACTTGACATCAGTGGTAATACTGGATTAAATTTTGGATTTTAAGGGGTGACTTCGACTCGATTTTGCAATGTGTTCTCGCAGGAATTTTCGATCTTCCTAAGGCTAAAAAAGTCAAGTTGAATGATCGTACTTTATGATCAACGCGTCTTCGGATCGCAAGATAATTCAATATCATATTGAAGAATGGATAAATCTCGACCGATATCTCGGATAGCTTGCATACGTACAGCATCGCACAATTGCGCTGGTGAGCAGCAAAACACTAGAAGATGAGAATTTAAATGGCACGATGCGTCCCGGCAGAGTAGTATCAAAAATTCGCTGACAACAGTCCCTCCCTCGCAATAAGGTTGAACTGTCGAACGTTTCCTAGATCGGAAAACGAAAAGGTGTATTCTCATCTGGACTGCTGAACCGTTGTAGGAGCCTGGTGCCTCGACTTTGCTTCTATCTGTCGAGATTTCTCCGGCTACGTGATTCGGTTGCAAACAGCTTCTCATGTGCGAAACGTCTGCATCCGAAGTTGCAACTATCCGATAACACTATTATACTACAGGTAGGTTCACAGCTGAACTTCATTTTTCAAGAACAAAAAAGTAGTTTTCGTAAAAATCAGCGAGGGTGTGTATATTTTAAACAATTTCGAGAGCATGAAGGATGATGAATTAAATCCGCTTTATATCAGCATATGTGCTACAACGTATTTCAATCTGAAGGGAAATCTCAGCCATCGAGTATAAAAGTGATCGATGTGACATGGAATGGTCGAAATGTAAAGTTTGGACAATAGAATGTCGGAATAATAAGGCTTCGCTATAGCGTGGGCCGAAGCTGTGCGCGAATAGAATTTTTACCATGGACCAAAAGGCTCTGCACCTGTCCGAGAGGTGCTATCAGTCGATCGTGAGTCAAATGATATTTTAAATCCGTCGTAGAAATTGATTTTTATGAATATAACGGGAGAACGTACTCTGTCATGTAGACCTTCCCCGTTAACAACGATTTTTTTTCTAACGGGTGCAGTAACCATGTATAATTTAATTACACCTGCATCAGGAACTACTTTGCTGCAGAATCAGAAGCGAGTCCGTAATTAATTTGAGCATCCTTGTGGCTGCGAGCTTACGGCATTCTCGAGAACAGCTCATAAAATTGGCCAACATTCGCGGACCTCGCAGAAGTATTACGTATTATCTTTAGAGTATTCATACTGCATACCGTGTGTGTTCATTTCAGTTGGGTTTACTGTTTGCGTCTGCCGTGGAAGCGTAAATTCTCGTGTTACACTACGGCTGATTATCGAACTTTTTCTAGAAAATATTTTCGTTATTTTCTCGAAATGTTACGTAATGTACAGCGTTTTTTTATATGTCTTAGTAAAATATAAGTAGATTATGGCGAGAGGAGTTTCAACATCATCGAATAGAAGTGGTTGAGAGAATTGCGTTTGGTTCTGATATGTTTAGTAAAGGCGCTGTGCATGTTAGGTTTACGATCTCTCGATAAATTGCTACGGAATCACCCAAACATATAGAATATGATGCACAAAATCACCTAAAGAACGATTCGACTATGATAATATTGCTGATAAAAATTCCGGTTGCGTTGCTGGCGTGCAGAAATTTCACATAAAGTCTGAAAATTTATGACAGCAGTGTTTGGGAACGAGGTAATAATCCTGGCTAAGTTTCGAAGATTTGATTGGTTTAACGCGATCCTTTCCAGTTATGTCAACGGTAGCATACTTGCCTTTATTCTACGTAAAAACCATTCCGCGGCTATTATTATTCGTTATAAAGCTTATCAGGAAAGTTTTATTATCGCATTGAAACACTTCTCCTTTTGTCGGCACACATAAATCATTTTTATTCTACGATAGTTTTAACTAAGCAGGACCGCCGCGTGAGTACGATCGCTCGTGTGCAAAAGAAATTTACTGCGCCCTCTTCAAACATGAAAATGATTTGAATGACTTTTTTTTAGCAAAAATTTCTAGCAAAAACATTTGTTACTTTTGCTGTTAGGCATTGTGGCCACTGGCGACGAAGCTGCCGTAAGAAAATGTAAGAATTCGTGAATGTTTTATGTACTATACATTCCCATGAGACGTAAATTGACCTCTGGTACTAGTATTATTAATAATAAAACAAATGACGAAGGCAAATGCTGCGTTACGTTGGTTTACGTTTCTTGGCAATAGCAATTTCTCTAAATCCGACGAAGAAATGTTTCAAATAAAAGTTTAACAGTATTCATACATGTATAAATTGCAATATAAAAAACATTGAAAAAATTTTGTTTAAAAGGAAGAAAAAACAAGGATGCTTCGATTTTTGAAATATTAAATTGTATTTTTGATTTGATAATGTTGTAGCTGGTGTTAAAGACGAATTCACCGATGTATAATATTATGACCTTGACACTATTAATAATGTTGCAATAGTTTTGGCGTACTAAACTGGACAAATGGCCTACTGTGCGGCGGCTCTGAATTGATTAACGCGTTCAACATTGTTATTTGTTGTCAAAGTTGACGGCCTCCGCTATCGATGATCAGGTTTGATATTCCTATGGTCATTCTCGAATAAAGTGCACCATTTCGAAACTGCCTGACAGGATATTTTATTGTCCGCGTACACATCGCACAATCAACGATAAATTTTCAGTGGGTTTGCCCTTCTTTGCCGAACAAAAAGCGAATAGCAGATCGGATTTCCAGTTTGAACGTACTTGCACCGGGCACGACACATTTCATGATTGATAAAAAACGAAATACGATTAGCATGTAGGTGGTACGAAATTTGTGTGTACAGTAAACTTGGACTTAGACGGGTCCACTGCAAGAAATGGGATTTTCAAATATACTGACAACTTGCGGTGTCTAAAAATTAAATATTTAAAGGGCTAAAAAGTGGTACCGCAAGATTCCATCGAGATTTCATACAGCTTCTAGAATAATGCAACTGTGTTCCTCTATGATCGGAAAGTCAGTTCTAGCGCGAATTAATTATTGTGCGAGACAACGCTCAATATTTTTGATAAAGTTCTCTACAATTCTTTCAATATTGTGTCCGCGCACATTCCTTGCGGTAAAAATAGCCTCTAGTAATCCACTAACGCAATCCTTTCGTTTCAAATTCTTCAATTTGAACCATTCTGCGAACAAATACGTTTACTAAAATAAAAAATAAAATGATGATGGGATAGCGTGGGACCGCGTTTTCTCTTTGACGTTTATGGAGATGAAGTAAGCTTTCGAATTAAATACTTCGCAACACGTGCAAATGCCTGGAAAGCTAAAACTTGCGACATTCTAATAATTTTCCTTAAAAAGTATCAGTTAATAAAATATATCATAAAGTGTGGAAAGAAACGTAAACCTACCATTTCCAGTTACAGCCATACTGATGATACCAAATATAACAAGATACTAACACAATTTATGCACACTTCAAGAAAGAACTCGATATTTTGACGTTATAATTTGTAATACTTGACTAAAGCAGGAAAACAAGATGTGGTTACTGGAATGTTGACAGTCTGGCCAATAGTAACACGGTGATGTTATGTATTTACTAATTTTGCTTTTTTTATTATCAAACTATCATACAAGTATAAATTTCAACAGATTTACGTTAGTTGGTTTTTTGTAATTCGTTCGCGCAAGAACTGACTTTCCGACCATAGTGCGTTCGGCCTGCCCTCGGATATGTTGCCGACGATAATAATTTAGATAGAGGAAATTGTACTGGGATACTTTTATCATACTCATTGTCCGGGTTCCATCGGGGTCCGCGTATCATGGCGTGCGGGATCGTAACGAATTGTCTGGCTGATCGAAAACGGTGTACTATATAAAGCTGTCCCTGGACAATAAACCAGTTCCTCGTAGAAAATATTTTCCGACATTGTCGGGTACTCGTAACAAAGAGTTCGCCCGATAAACCGGCGTGCACGGGGGTGTGGGTGGCCGTGAAAATAAGGAATGGGAGTGACACGGAGGGCAGGGTTACGGATACGGGGGTACAGCATTACTATCCTGATAATGGAGTAGCGGTCAATGGGGCGATAGATCGCGCCATGGAGACGGCGCTGTAACACGCGGGAGCCGAGCAAGCTCTCAAGGGAGCTGCTGAACCCCTTTGCACAGGTCGCCGTCTTCCTGCTTGCCTGCCGCCTGCCGCCTGCCGCCTGCCACTTTCAGCCACGGCTATAGCCGAGGCCGTTTCGGCTGCTGTCTTACTCGCGGCTATATCCGAGGCCCTTTTCCTCATGTCACCCGTCGATCCTTATCGCCGCGAACACATTTCCACGCCCGACCCGTAACAATGCCTGGCTCCTGGTCACAAAATGTTACTGCACGCTCGGACTAGTTGTTTGTCCCGAAAGTTCTTTCCGTAGTCTGTGCGTTTTAAGGGGGTAAGGGTTAGGCAGAATATTACTAGAATATTACTAGAAAAACAAGTGAAACATGTTAGCGAGATCGAGTTGTTTGTCATTATACGATCATAATAGGAGCTGTGTGAAGCCTCATTGTAAAGACGAAGGTTGATTGTAGCTTGTTTCCATCATGATTTAACGAGATTACGTTTATAATTAATAATATGAGCGTCTAAAATAGGGGGAAATTCGAGACAACCACCATCAGGTTCCTATGTATATTTTTCTTCTAATACAAAACGATTTTTTTTACTGAAATCATGAGTGCACCTTAGAACCATCAACCTTCCATTTTATAATGAGCCCTCACACAGCTCCTATTATGTTCGTATAAGGACAAACAACCTATCCTCGTAAACGCTGTTTTCATCAGCAAATGGTTATCATTTAGACCGGATCGGAACAATGTTCTTTCCGAAATCGAAAATGCCCCAATGTTGTGCGATGATGCCTTCAGGCCTTCGGGTTACGTATTGACTAAAAAATTTGAAAATTTAGTAAAATACTGAATTTAAACATTAAAAATAACAATAATAATGATAATAACTGTTTTGTTTGTTCACGATCGCCAATTTTGAATAAATTTTAACTAAATTATGGCGCACAGGTTCGATCCTAAGTTACTAACTAAGCTGTTTTACAAAATATTACTTTTTTCGACGTTTCGGTCCGTCTTGGGACCATTTGACACTTAGTCAACACGTGCTTTTTTGATGACCAAAAATATCATGTTTTTACACTAAGCAAGTAAGTTTTGTTATTAAAAATTTAAAAAAAAATAGTTAGTTTTTTCTAGTTTATCAATTAACTCTTCAACATGGAAAATATAATTCACTTTCTCTTACAGACGCAATTTATGTTTTCTGGAAAATGGTCCCAAGACGGACCGAAACGTCGAAAAAAGTAATATAAATTTGTAAAACAGCTTAGTTAGTAACTTAGGATCGAACCTGTGCGCCGTAATTTAATTAAAATTTATTAATAATGATAATGTTCTAAATCAATTGAAAGAACTAAAAGAGAAATAAAACTGTGGTTTTCCATTGAATAATTTCGATAAGTTGAAGAGAATCTAAGAATGTGTTTGAATTGGTTTTGTATTTCTTTCGACGTTTGATTTAATCGTTTTTATTAGAAGTGCAGAAAATCCTTTAGCAATAAGATTCGAGCGTAAAGTAATTTTTCAGGTAAGTAAATCAAAGTCTCGGGCAGAGTGCATTTATGGAAATTGTCACAATTTCTATTAGAGGTCCAAATCGTTCGACTGCGATACGAAGAGAAACCTGAAAAGACATTGGTAAGATCGAAATAAATGGTCTCTACGATAGAAGATGGAAGAGCGACATTAACGTGATGGAGGTAGCATTCGTCGTATTTTTATTCTGATGTTGGGCTCACGTTCAATCGTAAAGGTGGAAGGACAAGGAGGGATGATGGGGGAGTGCTGCAGACTTAAAGCTGCTTCAGTCTACCGATTGCTAAAAAGGGAAAATAAAACCGAGCTGTTTCTTTAATAGTTCCAATGTACGGCGTTGCTTGCGGTCTAACTTGTTTGATCAAGTGCGCGTAATAATTTCGAATCGAAAGGAAACTCTCCCTTCTTTGCGGAGCAATCGACATCGCGTTCAACTTGTTGAAAGTAACAAATCACCCGGGTGCAACGTTAACAAAAGAGTCCGATTGAAAGAAACGGACTCGAAAAATTCCGTTTTAAAATAATATATCCAGTTCCGTTCTGCTTTGATTTAAAAATATCCAGAGCTGTAACCCTATTCTTTATGCTGATGAATATTTGATATTGCATAACTATTTGAATACTTCCAATTCTGGTGAAAATTAATATCGAATGTATTGCAATTTTGAGGAATTATTTAATGGTGGAATAGAACTGGTGCAGTTTCGATGAAATATGTGTATAATTAAGTGGTTTAAACCGAAGCAGTTGCTCGCGTTAATTACCCGGGGATATATTTGTTCCTTGAAATTTCTTGAAATTCAGAAAGATTAATGGATCTCATGCATCCGCAATCTTAGAATTGCCTCTTGGAAATGTGCTGCGTGTACGCGAAACAGTCTTTTCATTAAACAACCTGCTTGGAACTCCAAACCTGTTTTGAGGTCCACAGTAATTTGCCTCGGATTTTTGAAACCCTGAATATATGTATATACTACGTAGGCGAGAGCTCTTTGGCGTGCGTTCACTTAAAAGGTGTCTTTAAAAATGCCGTATAATTAATTAACACTGGATTAATGAAATATTCGAAATTGTCTTCAACTATTTCTATAGCAAACATAAAGCAAGTATAAAGCTCTCCCCCCTCTCTCTCATAGGAATTTTTGTATAGACAAATTTTATTTCACGCGTTTCTTATTTTCTATAAGTATAGAAAAGTACAAAATTATCTTTTCTCAAGATACGCAGGTTGCTTCACCGGACATTACCACCTCAATTTTCGTCATTATTATTATTCGTAGTAAAGATATGAAGGTCTTCAGTATTTTTTTAACCCAGACCTTCATATCTCTTCTACGACTAATAATAATGATGAAAATCGAGATGGTAATTCTGTTGAACCAGCTTGTATGTATTGATTTATAAATAATAATTTATAATTTATCGTTTAATTTGTCGAGTGCAACGGGTTAATGTCTGTTCCAGGTGAGAGGAGCCTGGACCGTGGATGAAAAAGTTGCACCGCGAACGAATCAGTGGTCATAGAACGGCGACGATCAGAGTCGGCATGTACGCGGAGCAGCCATTTGAGATGGGTCTACGGTGGCGGTATATTTTATGAAGCAGTTGAGTGATAATGAAGGTGTTTACATGCAGGCAAGAAGGCGTCTTGTCGGCCCTAGGGTAATTAGGACAGCGATGTCTACCTGCGCGATAGGCATTGCCAGAGGTAACTGTGACCGGGCGCACATGGAACGGGTGCCGCCGCACACTCGTTATTTCAGAGCCCTCTCCTTTCCTCCACCTCGACCCCTTGACCCCTCGGCCCCTCGGCCCCTCGACGCGCGTAATGTACCGGCGCAATTAGCGTTATCTGATGCCCGGGACAAAAAGAAGTCTCTCATTTACAGAGCGCCCCGCCGAAATGCCACTCGATTATGCGCAACAACGGGACGCCTCAACCGAGTCACGCAATGAATCTGGCGCATGGTGACGCGTCTGATGGCTCAAGTGACTTACTGCTGCTCCACCGACAATAGAATCAGCAATGCAACTCGCATTAGCCTCCGTGCCTCATTCACGTGTGAGACAAAGGATGGCTTGGCCGCCATTCACTTTCCTCCACGGAAAAGAACATTTTTACGCTTCCGATCGCGATCCATAAAGAACACGCGATTCTTCAACCTTCTTCGATTCCTTCAGAATTTTCTTAACCTTCTGAAACCTCGAGCTTTCCAATTCTCTGTGCTTCGCAGTTGCTTAATCCTTTGCTCTGCGACTTTTTCATATTTCTATCTGTGCGAAGCGAATTTGGTCGAACGAAACAAAGAACGTTTTGTATAGAAAAATTTGTCGATCGTTAATTGAACATCGTTTACATGTTATGCATGGTTCGTTCATGGTCTACCATGCGTTTCACAATTTTTTCATCTTTTGTTCTGCGTTTTTGTTGTTCTGCACTTTTCAATCCTCGGGAATGGTTGCTTGAAATCGTGCATTCTGGAAAGAACTATTTCGCATAGAATTTTTATCGAGGTCTCCGAGTCATGTTATCCAGTAAAACGCAATTTTTTCTGTCGCTCGGGATAATTTGGGGGGCGAGAGTGCTCTCACGGGACCAGTAGACGCGGCAACGAAATTTTGGATATTACTGCGGAAGAAAATACATCTTTCGGTATCAGAAAGATTTCTTTCCGTGGTCGAAGGTATCGACTGCGGCTGCTACAGGAACAGAAACTTTTCCTCGAACATGAAATAGAGGACGGTTGGTTCGAGGTCGTTTACTCGCTGATACGGAAAAGCTGGATAGTATCTGGCTAGGGAGCCAAGGTATTTTCCTGATCTCAAATTCTCCGTCCCGTTGGCTCGTTAAAGTCACTCCGGCGTCTCACTTTTCCTGCGAGAGAAAGAGATTGCTTAGAAGTGGCCGACTATAAAGGGCCGATTCCACTGACTAGGCGTATTCAACGATTTCTGCGACTGCGAGCTTTCCCGATAGTACGCTTCACGCCCGGATACCCTTCGGAAACAATACGCTTCGCCAAAATTTAAATTCGATTGACGATTACCGCTAATCAAAATAATAATCAAATGATATCGCCTCTTAATTACCGCTTTCCGTGAAATTTCGACATTCCAATTTTCCGAACACACTTTCGAACAGTGTATCATGTAGCTCAGAGTCCATCCACAATATTCGTCTTATTTATTTATTTATTTATTCAATACTTTAAACCAGATGTGGTTTATATAGCATATTCAATACACGAATTCCATTAGCGTATTACATAATGGCTTAATGTGCCTCTCAGCTTAGCTGAACTTAACAGTAATTTTTTATTCAAAAAATTGATTCAATGAAATTAAATTTTTAGTGTACAACGCTTAACAAAATCGAAAATGATTAGTAGACCTTTAATATCTGGGCCACATAGGAAGCATCTTATACAGTTTGGAAATAATATTCGTCTTGTTAAACTAAGAATCCTTTCATTGTGCCGTGGTCTCACCAAATACGAAAGAATGATATAGACAGGAGTGATTAACTCACAAACTATATTTACTTGTTATAATTTTCAAAGAACACACGTGTTTACGCGTCGACGTAATTTCGCAAGAAGGGACAGGAACGTATACATGTGCACAGTTTTAATCTGTATTATATCAACACTGACGAATTACACGGTATTATTGGCTCAACGTGTCAGGAGATTATGCGTATTCCAACACATTTTTTATTTGTGAAAAATTTCGTATTTTGTTCGATTCGCACGTTAATTTGTAGAAATATGTAGGTCCAGTGTAATAAAATCACAATTGAAATTTGATGAAAAAAGAGAGATATTGACGCGCGACAAAAGCGAGATTTGTTGAATAAAAAACCGTTCCAAACTGTCGAATCCCGATGTACCGCGTCTGTAACGTAGAAACGGCGTGACCATTTGATTTTATGTGTAAGGAACCAGCGTAAATATCTGTTTCCAATAGTTCTCGCTTGAAACGCGCCCATTATTGCCAATAACAGGTTCGCAGCAGAAAATATAAAGAGGACTAGCACACGGAACAGCTTCGAACGCACACACTACTCGAAGATAAGTGTCGGCGTAATTGCCAACTCGAATAGAGTTCCGTGTACACGGTTCATCTATAATGAACGATACGAAAGGTCCATACTTTAGAATCGGCCCGGGAGTTGAAACAAAAGTTATTACCGCGGCACAATTGTTCTGCTTTAAGTATCGCCTCGCATTAGCAAGCGACGAGAAGGCGGACAATTTAAATTATAGGTACGCTCGACCGAGACTACTTACTCCTTCTCTCTCTCTCTCTGTCTCTCTTAACCTCTCTTGCTCTTATCGCATTAACGCGAGAACATCGTAAAATGCACCAAGGCAAAGCACCACGCCACCCAACAACTTCCAGTATAAGCGTGTTCGCTGCGAAGAAAGATCTCGCCGAATTCCCCATTTACATTCCGCCATCGTGTGCGACTCTTGGCACACGAATGGCTGCGTGCTCTGCTCGGTCGCTTCTCGCGGATTAACTTGTTGTCGGTTATACCGTATCGTCTTCCAATATAAACCCTTCGGATAACTACCGCTCGATTCGGTCCGTGCGCGAGGCTCGATAAAAAATTGTCCGTCCTGTGGTTCTAGGATTCTTTCAGTGTACTTTCGAGAAGTTATGGCGACATGTAAGCTTACAATTTTTTTTTGTCACTGATTGTCAAGTAAAAACGAATGTTCTATTTTACCAATGATTATAAGCTTAAAGGTGGCTTACCATCTTAAGGCGATATTCTTTCGAGGTTTTGTTTCAAGATATTGTACATCTATTTATTGGTGTTCGAAGTTCGGGTGTGATTATTTTCATGGAAACATTTGCACAATTGCACGAGCTATAAATCTTTCATCGAAAATGAAATTTTTTATTAACCGATATGAAGGTGGCTACGATCCGAATATTGATGAAAAATCTTGATTATTTACAAAACAGCGGCATTTCGAAGTGAAATTACTAGGATACTCTGTTTTCGTGCAGTTGTTGACGAGGCTCGCACGAGGATTAAACATTAAACTTAAAAATATTGAATTTTTACTTTTCCCCGAAAGCAGCGCACGATTCCTTTGAGCATGATCGACCATGGCGCGTATTTGAAGATCAGGGCGTCACGGAGCTCAGCCCGGCGCGGCGTACTTCCAGATTTATTGCTTCACCACTCTGTCCGAGTCTTCTCGCGTTCTCACCTTGGTCCGCTGCTTCGTTTGCCACCCATCTTTCTCATTTTCCATTTCCGGTTTTCTCTTTTTTCTTCCGTCGAGACGGGGATCAGTCATCAGTCTTCCGCGCGAAAAGCTAGAAACAAAGAAAATTGGTACAGCAGAAGAAAATTCAGTGTGCGTGTATGTGTGTGTGTGTGTACGGTCCTCGTAGAAAATTTCGAGAAACTTCCAAAAATTTGTCCGAAGCTTCGAGACTGTACCAATGAAGATATCCAATTTACATGGGCAACCTCGCGAACTGACATTACGGGAAATGCCAATGCGAATCGGGGCCAGCCAAGGCAACAACTATACCGTCGTAAGCCGGCAAAGCGTCCAAGAAGTTCAACTACACCGAAACCTAACAAAACAAATAAGTAGAACAATAAGGAATAACTAGAGCAGCGCTTTTCATCCGTGGTAAACTAGCACACGACAAATTGAAGAATGTGAATCTGGAAATAGAAAACCGATTATGACGGTGTGGAATGCATGAAGGATGTGAATAGATTGTTGTCTAATAAATGTTTGTTTCTATCGGATCCCAAAGCAGAGATTAAACGGTTATTTGCACACACGAACGTTTCAAAGTTCATTAGCTGTTCTATTAATTGCTAGCAACAATGCGAAAGGAGAGGAACAACTAGATTTCGAACAGTGTCGGGTTGTACTATGTATAATACGGACAAAAATGGAATAAACTGTGCGTGTTGAACCTCTGCCCGTTCCTCGCTAATTGCTCCGTTGTTTTATTCTATAGCAACGATGCGTGTAAACTGTGCGGTCCTGGTCGTTATTATTTTATACGAACCGCCCAAATGCTCCATATGGTCTCGTTAGACATGACTCACAAGTGCTGTTGCCATCTAAATATTACGCGCAAATGAACCATTTTCTCGTTTAAACTATGCCAGTTTATTTCGCATTTGTAAACCAGGCAACTCCTATTTTAATGGGGTTGGTCTCTTGCGCGACTTCTTTCTCAACTTTGAACAAATATTATGATGTTATTATAAAAGATATTGTATTGTTCTTTACATCAGAAGATTCTCTAGACTTTCCCGAATCCAGTGATGTGCAATAGTAATACATTATGATTGTTTAAACAGGTTTAAACAAGTTTAAACAATCATAATGTATTACTATTGCTTCTGATGTTGGAACACAACCGGAAAACCTAAGATGTAAATGTCAACTCATCAATTTGATTAAAAAAATATTCAAATTCTTCTTATTTTGTATCACTGTGTCATTAATAATTTTAGTCAGCTGAAACTGATACGTTGATATTTTTAAACATGTTAAACTGCCTCACTGAATTTTTTCTTAAATGTATACAATTAGTGTTAGCATATTAGAACATGAAACTAGTATGAATAATAATGAATACACTTCACCCTAGAAGAGGATTTAGACGTTCTTGTGAACGAGCGTGTAACGAAGAGAGGAAAGCTTTGAGAATTGACTGTAAGGGAACGGCAAGTTTTAGAAATCGTATTTTGTGTACCAGCGGAGTGTATCTCTGTATGTGCGTGCGACAATCATAGTGGTGGAGCAGTGGTAAGTAGGGTAGTAGGCCAAGAAATGCGCCCTCTCTAGAGTGGTTTCCCCCTTTTCAGCCGTTTCTGGTGCTCCTTGCACGGGACAAAAAACAGCTTATAAATAATAAATTAAGCCTTACCAACATACACTGCTCTCCACAAGTATCCGGTACAGCTAAGGTACAGGGCGAAGCGTGAGCAATATTAAGTACAGTAATTT